>SNQJ01S0090900.1:22382-55238 GCA_010110895.2 Picea sitchensis | reverse complement strand
TAGTGCGCAGCTATCTTTGAAACAAAAGACTTCCCTGGGTTGATAATTTATGTTTCACTTGGTTGTTTGAAATTAATTAAGCAATTATAGTGACCAACAAAATCAACCCATCATGCTAAGTCATTAATAACATAGTATGGATTTGATTTAGTCCAACTGTAATCAACTATGCTGTGTGAACTCAGACTCATACCATCGAATGATCATAAGGATATAGTGGATAAAATTTCTACAGTGATCCAGCTCAATAGTCATTTGGCCCCTAGGAAACCACAATTACCATGCCCATTATTTCATTTGTAAAAATGCCATGCACACACGCGATATGCGTGAGAAACATCAAGTTTTTGCAACCAATGCCAACTAATCATCCAAATAATTATTAGTGCAATTACTAGTGACTGTGTATTAACCAAACAATTCACCAATGTTGTAGAAAATCAATTAACCGAACAAGATGTGGTAACTACGCATACCCACACATCAAATCAGATAGGGGTAGAGGCCTTCTCCATTAAATTACTGAGTTATTAACATAAGGAGGGTGACTGTATACTTTGAAAGTACAATTGGCAATGCAGGGTTGATCATTATTATCACAGAGGCAATAACTAAACGTCCAACCAAAATGACTGCCATATGACCAACTGGGAAAATCTGTATTCAAAGTGATCGACCATACATTCAATCCACAATAACCCGAAGCAACTTGACAGGCATGACAGTCTCCTCTACATAACTCTAGACTGGGGGGTTAAGGGTTTGCTCGATAGCCATCACAGGAGGAATAGAGCCAATTCCTCATAATGGTAAAAATTCGAGGCCAAAGGTGTACACATAAAGAGGGCTATGATTTGTTTGTGGACATGAAAAAATTCCATGACAGAGGCCATAACAGGACATGAGGCTCTAACTTGGCACGAAAAATGTGGTTTAATGCACGCAGGGTATAACCCTCATGCCTTTTGATCAAACAACTACCACACAATGGTGAATACAGGGCTGATTAAGAACATGAAACCCACTTCATGACCACAAGTGGTGAAATCAATCAACTGCCCATCTGTACAATGCGTGGTGATGCTAATGCTTCAGTCATTTAAACCCCATAAAAACCCAAAGATTGAATACAACAATGCGAAAACGTGAAGATAACCCACCAAGACCAACAAGGATATTCTAAGTAAACCATCAAGGATAACAGAGATCTCTTGTGACTGCTAACACCCAGGATAATCGGTAATGCTATGACTTCAACCTCATTTCAAAGAGAATTATCAACATTTTATCACAATCACCATTTACACAGTCATAATACTTAAGGAGAGCACTGCTAATACACTTGAGCCAATATCCATTTCGTAACCAAAGTAGATTCATGAAGCGCCAAACAAAAGAGAACATACCTGTAATCAAATGTTTGAAAACATGAGTTGGGCGAGCGGTTCCTCCCTGTTGAGAAATTGGAGCATAACCACAACAATAATGTTTGGAAGATAGCCTGACCATAGTGGCATTCAACAGTAAGGGTAAATGCGATGTGCAATAAATTCACATCACTTACCTACTTCAAGTTCATTCAATTCTTAGTACGCTCCAGCTACTAATCCAACAAATCATCCACCTTGAACCAACAACCTTTAATTTCCAAGAGCTCCACCCGTATCACATATTACCATCTCTATTATGTAGAAATGCATACCAACTATGCTATATACAACCTTAATAACTCGCATGGCTATCCTATGTTAGCTAGGTTTTGCCATAATCCTTTTCAATGCATATAGTATAACATGTTAGCATAGGACAATTTCTTCTTTTAGCTTCTTTCCATTTGTTATTACTAACATGTGTTTGTCGTAGGTGCCACAAGTAATAGATCCACGAACAGTGAACAATCATACCCTAAATTTTTTTGGTATAACTTGATCTTGGAACAACAAGGGAACCTTGTATAATATGCCTGATCCATTATCCAATAAAGCAAGATATCGTCAGCCATGAAAGTAGTCTCGAATAGTATTGAATAAACACCAGACTTTCTCTCCATATAACGAGGCAGTCCCACCTACTAGTATTATTTAAATTTTATAATAATAGGCTTTAGCAATACTTTGCGGGCCAAACTTCGTTGTGAATTTAATTGTCAACAAACTGGATACTCCACAGGAAAATTTGTTTCCAACAGATTTAGAACTCAGAACTCATGGTTTCACAGACCAAGAGCAGCATGTCAAGAAACTATAACTAGGAAGATTATGCAACAGGGGGAAGTGAGAGGATTTAATGGAAAGATGACCGAGAACTTGGGAATAACTTATGAAAATGTTAAGTATGAGGGGTTTTACCACTGTATGCATAATCCATCGACCAAAATCTGCTCTTTAACCTTTAAGGAGGAAAATTTCTAGATTTTCTCTTAAACTCTCGATGGATGAAGAAATGGTGAGAAGAAGCGAGAGATAACCAATCCTTTATAAGACTACAATGGAAATATATAACAATTTCAAGGGTCCTTCAAAGAAGACATCATAATAGCTGTGTAAGCTTGATTGTTATTGACTAACAATGCTTGCAGGAGTGTCACTATGGAAAATATGATCCAACATCTTATTCTCTATTGAAACTAAAAGATGACCAATAACAAATCCCAATAGAATAAGATTGCAAAAGATTAAAATTGCAGATATAAAGTGACAGAAAAGTAAAGGTAGTAGGAAATGCTTAAAACAAAAAACAACTACTGTAAGCAGAAGAAAAAAAAAAAAGAAAACCTGAAACAGAGCTAGACTACTAAAATACAGGAAATCCAGAAAGCATAGAGCTTTTCAAGTTGGTTCCACGTAATAATTTAAGTGAGAACCGTTAGTGCTGTAGGAAAATAATCGCTCAAGCAAATCCTTTAGAATGTAAGAATTTGTACCTAAGACAAAAACGATTTTGAAAGGACCCAACCATAATTTTTGAAATTTTGAATGTCTTCCCCTATCAACGTGAGCCGAATCCCATAGCATAACTTTTTCATTGACTTTAAACTTGACAGTTTTGACACTCTTGTTGAAATATTTATTAATGGTTTGCTGTCTCCTTTTAATATTATCCAAAGTGAACACCCTTTTTTCTTCCAAATCTAGTAATGCATTTACTCTTTGTGAAACATCTGAAGAATTTAATTCTTCAGTCTGTAGCATCAACCTTAAGGAAGAAAGTTCCAGCTCTGTTGGCAGAAGGGCTTATTGACCATAAACCAACTGAAAAGGGGTACAATCGATACTTACTTTAGTAGTAGTTCAATCTTCTGAGAGGGCATAAGTGAGGAGAGTGTGCCACTGATGATGTTCATCCTCGATGAGCCTTTTGACGATCCTTAACATATTTTTGTTGGTGGACTCAGCTTGCCCGTTTCCTTGGGGATAATAAGCTAATGACGTGAAATGTTTAACCCCCAAATTGGCTAGAAACTGATTCATCTTAGCAGAAATGAAAGCGGGACTGTTGTCTGTAATAATTTCCAATGGAAGACCAAATCTGGAAAAAATATTATTTTCAAGGAAAGAAATTACCTAATCGTTCGTGGAATGTTTAAGTGGGACATCTTTAGCCCATTTTGTAAAATAGTCTGTGGCTATCAAGATAAAAACTTGCCCAGCTGAAGAAGGAGGGTTAATAGGACCAACAAAATCCAATCCCCACTTTGAAAAGGGAAAATTTGGGAGGATAGGTTGTAATGGCATGGCTGAAAGGCGTTCTTTCCCAACAATTTTTTGGCATTTGTTGCAAGACCTCGAAAAAATATACGAGTCGCGAAAGATTGAAGGCCAATAATATCCCTTTCTAATAATCTTGAAAGTAGTGGTATTTGTAGAAAAATGACCTCCTACATGAATGACAGAGCTTGAAGAGACGTGAGCTTCTTGCAACAATTTCTGCACGTCTTCATTGTTTACACATTGAAGCAACACACCATTAATAGAACTTCGAAATAACAGGTCTCCTATAATGACATATCTTGCAGATTCAAGATGAACTCTTCTCCTTTGATGAGTGTCTAAGTTGTCTAGACATCTTTGGTTCTGTAAATAATAGACCAAATTTTTGTACCAAGGATGTTCAGACACATGGTGGATCCGATCGTCAACGTAAAAGAGGGTTGAAAGGGAACTATCTTCTTCATCAATTTCTTCACCATTCTCAACATGCCGAGCCAAGTGAAGGGCTAGGTCACATCCCTTGATAGTGGTAGAAGTCACAATATTCAAATCATGCTCCTGGATCTTGGCAAGCCAATGTGCAAGTTTTCCTGAAAGATAAGTCTGTGAGAGAAAAAACTTAACAACATGTAAAGGGACCTTTACCAATGCATGCTTACCTAAGATGTAGTGGTGAAACTTTTCAACGGCCTTAACAAGAGAAAAAGCGTGTTTCTCAATAAAAGAGTATTTAAATTCAACATCAGACAAACTTTGACTCATGTAAGCCACAAGTTTTTCGTTTCCTTGACCATCATTTTGCATAAGGACAACAGAAACTGCCTCTTCAGTGGCGTTAGTATAAATCGTGAATTCCTTATCAAAATAGGTGCAGAGCTGATTGCTTTCTTAATCCATTCAAAAGCATTTCCAACATCATTAGTCCAGGAAAAAGAATGGTCCTGCTTAAGCAGATTATGGATTGACTTGACCATAACTGCAAAATTTGGAACAAACCTACATATGAAGTTAATAACTCCCATAAAGGCTTGAACCTCTTTCTTGGAAGTAGGAGCAGGAAGGTTAAGGATAGCAGTGATCCTTTCAGGATCGATACTTATTCCTAAATCTAAGACAATGTGTCCAAGGAGCTTGCCCTAGGTAACACCAAAAATAGACTTGGAAGGGTTTAGGGAAATTCCAAATTTCCTACACCGCATGAGAACTTTTCTTAGATGGCCAAAATGATCTGATCGGATTCTAGAGTAAACTATTAAGTCATCAAGGTAGATCTGAATGATCTTACCGATCAAATAATCAAAAGTTAATTGCATAGATCTTTGAAAAGTGGCACCCGCATTAGATAAACCAAACGACATACGTTCATAACCAAAGGTACCCCAACGAGTAATTAATGTGGTTTTATATTTATATGCCCTTTTTACCTTGATTTGATTGTAACCGGAAAACCCGTCAAGTAAGGACATAATTTGTGACCATGCAACTTGCTGCAAAATCATTTCCATGTTGGGAAGAGGGAAGTGGTCCTTTATACTAGCTCGATTTAATGCACAAAAATCAATGCACAATCTAATCTGGCCAATTTTTTTTCCGAATGAGGACTAGATTTGAGACCCATTCAGAATATTTGACGGGAAATATGATTCCAACCTTCAAAAAATTTTCCAACTCCTTTCGAATGGTTGCTTCTAGCGCGGTGTTGATAGGTCTTTGTTTTTTCCTAACTAGTTTTATGCCTTCCTGGATGTGGATGGCGTGCTGTATAAGGCCAGGATCAAAACCACGAAGATCCTCATAAGACCAAGCAAAAACATCTTGAAATTCACCAAGCAACTTGGAAAACTTCTCTTTCTCTTTATCTGAACATTTGGCACCTATTTTGACGTTCTTTGGACTCTCGGGTGTTCAATGTTCAATGAGATGGTTTCACCCACCTTCCTTTTTGACTCTTCTTCCTTTTGTTTCTCCTTGTTGCTTACATCACTCAATGAAAATGAACTCTTCAGAGGATTCAAGCCTTTAGGAATCTTGTTATCTTCTATGGATATAATTTCCTTAGGTTTAAAAGGTTCATTTTGAATAAAAGCACAAATGCTCTCATCGTTAGTGAAGACCTGCCAAAATTCTATATTGTCGGGAATATGCAGACGATATAGGGATTGAAAGATACAATCAGGTTTGTGTGGCAGAAGTTGCTGATTAGGGGAGGTTGCAAAAACTGCTAACCAATTGACCATTGAGTTTAACTCCCTTTTAACATGGGTGATGTTGAAAGATAAAAGGTTTGAGATAAGCGCCCAAACAGTTTGGGTGTATCGTTTCATCAACTTGTTGCTAGGAGAGTAAATTTTATGCAAAAGATTCACAACAAGCTCGGAATCTCCAAACATTGAAAGGTGACCACAACAAAGATTATAAACATTTTCAATGCCTAATAACAAGGCTTCGAATTCAGTGACATTGTTAGTGCAAGCAAATTCCAACCGATAAGAAAAGTTATGGATTTTTCCTATAGGAGAAATCAAGATAATGCCAGCTCCGTTACCCTCATTTGAGCATGAACCATCAAAGTGCAGGTGCCACATGCCATCATCTAAATCAATTTGTTCCATGGAAATGTTATCTTCCTCGACAAAGATGCAATACACTCCTAAGTCCTCCGCGATATAGTTTACGTTAGGATGTGGGACACTTTCAATGTAGGGTGATATCCTTCCTTCTCTAAGGACTAAAATATTTTTTTCATTCCGAGGAACAAATAAATGTGTCCCATAAAGTGAGAGGTACCCACCCATTGAGGCTTGCCAATCTCTTCCTAAGATGATTGAGTAATTTCTTACTGGCATGTCGATCACCTGAATATTGAGGGTTGTCTTTATTTCAGGATGGGCGCACAAAACTAGGGTCACATATTTAATCTCACCTATGGTCTTTTGTTGTAGAATATTATAAGAAAGCATGCTTCTGGCGTTTTCATCTGTACAAGACAAGCCTAGGTCTTCCATAATAATCTTCGACATCACACTTGGGCCCGAACCACCGTCAATGAGGAAAAAATGGGAAATTTTGTCCATGATCTTTACATAAATGTGAAAAGGTTTTTTTTTTACAGGGTATCTAAGGTTATGTACACCTAATTTATTTACAGAAGAATCCTCTTCGTCCACCTCTTCGGAAATATTGGCTACAACATAAGCTTTTCCTTCCATGAATTGTTTTAGATGCATATGTTGTTTAGGGATGACAACGATGTTTAGGAGTGTTGCATCTTCTTTGATGTTGGCTAGTTGATTCAAGATATTGTATTTAGAAGAGGGAAGAGGGGAAGTGATTCTTTGAATCTCGGGAATTTTAGGAACCTGGGACGTAGTAGCGGTTAAGGATGAGCTAGGGCTAGAAGAACTGCAAGGAGGATCAAATTTATCCTTGGGAGCATAGGCTTTGTTCCTAGTGTTAATAACCATGACATCCTTTGGCTCTAAAAGTATAGGACAAAGATAGTAGCTTCTGGTCTTTTACCAAAGATCTTATCTCTGGCACTTTTATTTACCTCACATGTGGTTTCTTCGTGGTGCTCCTCACAAAAGTTACACCAACTTCGAGGTAGAATAGCCTTAGGATGAAAATTGTTTTCAACCAGATTTCTAAACGGGGGTGCAGAAGAGGATGAAGCTCTAGGGGTGAGAGGGGAGACAATACCCTTCCCCTCAAATGCTATCATACGATTGTTCATATCTTGAAATAGCTGTAAGAGGGCAGGCATATTTGTCTATCTAACTGATTCTCCCTGGGGTAGACCAGTTTGTTCAAGGTGTTCTTCATACTCCAAGAAAGTGTGTAGGGCGGAACCGAGATTATCAATGGATTTTTCCTCAAGCCTATGACGATAGGGAGAAGGTAATGCATTATAATAATGCATGAAAGCGACTTGGTTCTGCGGGCGGATAAGTTCGGGGATTTGATTGTACAACTTCGTGAACCGCAAGTTGAAAGACTTAATGGTCTCACCATCTTTATAAGTGATGTTATTATATTCCCTTAACTTCCTGGCAGGGCTTTTGGATTGCCCATAAGTGGATCGAAACCAATAGATTAACTCCTCCCAAGTAGACATGATCTTAGGAGGAAGGTCAAAGAAATCGGCTGCAACCTTTCCTTCCAAGGAATTGACAAACAAGCGCATGCAAGTGTCATTTTCGTTAACCCCTATGTTATGACAAGCATTACAAAATGCCACTAGGTATTCGTTAGTACTAACAATTTTATTTCCTAAAAACCTAGGCAAGTGCTCTTCAAACTTTGAAAGTGGACGAGTAGCAGGTGCTAAGTTAAGAGGAGAGGACACATGCCATGGTGTGGTTGTGGCATCCTCCTCGAACTGAAAAAGCCCATACTTCTTAATGACTTTGGTGGGGTTTGTAGTAGATTGGACAGATATATGGTGGCTGTACAAGCTACTAATCACCGATGACGATGAATATTGGGAAGATGGAGCACTTCTAGTGCCACCAGAGCCACCACTAGATGCCATCTTGTGGATGATAGACGAGGGAAAGAAAGACGATCTAGATGAATCAGATAAAGTCCTCCTTAGAGAACTTTGTTGGACATATAACAATACTTTTCTTCTCCTATTTCAACAATAGGATTGATTTCGGGTGACAAGCCCCTTCTTCTTCTAGAAGAACGAGAATCTAAGGACATGAAAGAAAGGACAAAATTGAAGAAACAAAAGGTTACTGCTGATTTCTAGGTTGTCTACATCTTGCCTCCAATTGTTCGTGAGTACTAATATCTTGTTCAATCATCGCCCAAGAATGGTCGGCACGGGTATTGGCAGTGTCTAGAATGGTGTTAAATAGATTCAAAGCAATGTTGGTATGGTCTTGAAGACCGAGCTCAATATTTGTCTGCCTTGCAAAAGGGACAATCATTAATAGGAAAATAATCAAAGAATCAATTTTAGAAAAGAAAGATGTATCGATGAAAAATTGAATATAAAATTTTAACCAGAGAGATATCGAAGATCTCCCCAGTATGGTCGCCAAATAAATGTTGAGGAAAATATATGAATTGATCTTACTCAAGCATTTTCAGACTTTACTTGGCTAAAGCAAAGTAGACGGGAATATCACCCTATGTTTATAGCCAACAAAAATAACATCCTAACTCACAAGTATTAATTACGAGTGCTTAGGCTAGTCTTTTATCAACAAAAATCTTGTTGGAAATTCACTTTTTATGTAATTTTCTGAATATAACAGTTGCTGAAATAAATGTAAGAACATAAGTAAAGACACTAAGATGATAATCAAGATAGATGAGACATAAGGCAATCCTTTATTTCATTCCAATTCACCAAAGACCCTGCTATCATAAAAGAGAATTAGGTTGTGATGAATATATGAATGAATGAAAACTGAACTATCTCAACATAAACTCAAAAAGCAAACATTAGCATTCTTATGTTTTTATCCTCTGCTTTGTTCCTCCCTTTCCTTTTGCTTTTAACAAACTAGAATTGGTTGAAATAGTTGAACCAACTCATTAGTTAAGTTAATTAAAGACTCAACTAACTTTAGTTAGGGGGAAACATAATAATCATAATAAGGGTCATAAATAATAATAACTAGTAGGTGGGACCCCCTGTGGCTCCCATTAGTTCATAACAATCATAATAATCATAACATAACCATTAGTTAAGCAAAACACACCTCCTTGTGTCTCCCATCAACATATTCACTTTTGGTAATTTGAGCTCATGAAATTTGAAATTATTTCAAAAATAATAATCATATATCCAAAATAAACACGCTGTCCAAAGATCCCTGAAGTCAACTGTCATAAAATGATAGATAGAATAAAAATCAAAGTCATATTTTCCCTTGCTGATGCTATTATCCTTTAGTCCTATTTTTTTTACAGAGGCGTGATAGGCCTATGTTTTTATCCTTTTATCTGAATGGTGCATCCATGTATGCATGATTGATTAGAAAATGATCTTTTATTTAACCATACATGACAATTATTTTAAAATACGAAATGGATTTTGGCTCAACAATGTTTTAGACTCATGCAATCCAATCCTTACAAATTGCTTTACTGCCAATCAATGAGCAGGGGGGTGGAAAAGGGTTCTGGGATATACGAGGGGGTTGTATTGAGCGAAAATATGATATAATGAGAGGAGAAAAACATGGTCACTTCTCAATGGCAATGAAAATCAACTGTGAAGCAACCAATAAAACCTCACTGCAATCCACACAAGACGCTGCCACTTCCATCTACTTTAACAAAAAAAATCTCTTGACTGTAATCAATCTCAGAACATGGAGTGAAAAAAATGAATATGGGAAGGTGATGGGATTTGTAATTAGCGGAAAATGAAAACATGGAAGGGAATAAAGATGATTACTGTTCGTGAAATTAACTAAGCGATCCACAAAACATTCTATGAAAAAAGATGTATCAATCATCAATCACTTTGACCAAATAACAATTTCTGTGCATTTAACTAGTTTTCTGTTCATAATCAAATATCCAACACAGTGTCACCACATGACAACATGTATTTCACACAGTTTGCAAGGGGTTTTGTTCCTGTCATTTACATTCTTTGCATTTTATAACAATTTTTAACAGTACCCATTTCCAATCTGTAAACCATCAAAACCAACCACTGCCCATACATTATTTCAATCAACAAACATACTCCAATTCATATTTCCAAAAATAACAATGAATTCACAGTATCACTGCCATAGGGTCTGTCACTTTGAATGCAATGACATTCATTAAATAAATATAGGCAGTCACCCAATAATCAAGATCAAATTGCCAAAATCGAATTGACAATTCAACAGACAACAACCACCATTCCAACACAAGATATGCACCGAATAATACAATCATGCAAGTGTAACTCCATCACTGTGCAAGCCCAATTTCATGTGATTTTAAAAGTTGGACCATCTATTCAACATGACGGGGTATCAACAACGTTTCTTAACAAATGATCGATTGCAAAAAAACATGCTCAAAAACTCTGTTGGCATCCTTGAGTGTGAGAAACCAAGTTATCCATATCATACGCAGTGCGCAGTCATTAAAACACTATGATGCAATATCTCCATTTAACAAATCAAACACACAGTCACAATAATAAATCAACCCATCATGCTAAGTCATTAATAACACAATATGACTTCGATTTAATCCAACTGTGATCAACTATGTTGTGCGAACTGAAACTCATACCATTGAACGATCATAAGGATACAGTGGATAAAATTTCTACAGTGATCTGGCTCAATGGTCATTCAGCCCCAAGGAAACCACAATGACCATGCCCATTATTTCAATTGTAAAAACACCATTCACACATGCGATATGCGTGAGCAACATCAATCTTTTGCAACCAATGCCAACTAATCATTCAAATAATTATTAGTGCAATTACTAGTCATTTTGTATTAACCAAACAATTCGTCAATGTTGTAGAAAATCAATCAACCGAACAAGCTGTGGTAACTACGCATAGCCACGCATCAAATTAGATTGGGCATAAGCCTTCTCCATTAAAAATACTGAGTTATTAACATAAGGAGGGTGACTGTATACTTCGAAAGTACAATTGGCAGTGTAGGGTTTATCATTATTATCACATAGGCAGTAACTAAACGTCCAATCAAAACAACTTCCATACGACCAACTGGGCGAATCTGTATTCAAAGTGATCGACCATACATTAAATCCACAATAACTCGAAGAAAATTGACAGGCATGATAGTCTCCTCTACAAAAATCCAGACTGGGGGGTTAATGGTTTTCTTGGTAGCCATCATAGGAGGAACAAAGCCAATTCCTCGTAATGGTGAAAATTCAGGGCCAAAGGTGTACACACAAAGAGGGATATGATTTGTTTGTGGACAGGAAAAAATTCCATGACAGAGGCCATAATAACTTGGCGTGGAAAATGTGGTTTAACGCACATAGGGTATAACCCTCATGCCTTTCGATCAAACAACTACCACACAATGATGAAGACATGGATGATTAAGAACAGAAAAACCCACTTCGTGACCACTAGTGGTGAAATCAATCAACTTCCCATCTGTACAATGTGTGGTGATGCTAGTGCTCCAATAATTTAAACCCCATAAAAACCCACAGACCTAATACAACAATGCAAAAATGTGAATATATCCCACCAAGACCAACAATGATCTTCTAAGAAAACCATCAAGGATAACAAAGATCTCTTGTGACTGCTAACGCCCTAGGATAACCAGTAATGCTATGAATTTAATCTCATTTCAAAGAGAATTATCAACGTTTTATCACAATCACCATTTACACAGTCACAATACTTAAGGAGAGCATTGTTAATACACTTGAGCCAATATCCATTTCGTAACCAGAGTAGATTCATGAAGGGCCAAAAAAAAGAGAACATACTTGTAATCAAATGTTTTAAAACGCGAGTTGGGCGAGCGATTCCTCCCTGCTGAGAAATCAGAGCATAACCACATCAGTAATGTTTGGAAGATAGCCTGACCATAGTGGAATCCAATGGTAAGGGTAAAGGCGATGTGCAATAAATGCACATCACTTACCTACTTCAAGTTCATTCAATTCTTAGTATGCGCCAACTACTAATCCAACAAATCATCCACCTTGAACCAACAACCTTTAATTTCCAAGAGCACCATTCGTATCACATATTACCATCTCTATTATGCAGAAATGCATACCAACTATGTTATATACAACCTTAATAAATCACATAGATATCCTATGTTATCTAGGATTTGCCACAATCCTTTTCAATGCATATAGTATAACATGTTAGCATAGGACAATTTCTTCTTTTAGCTTCTTTCCATTTGTTATTACTAACATGTGTTTGTCGTAGGTGCCACAAGTAATAGATCCAGGAACAATTAGCAATGATACCCTGAAAAATTTCGTTATAACTTGATCTTCGAACAACAAGGGAACCCTGTATAATATGCCTGATCCATTATCCAATAAAGCAAGATATCATCAGCCATGAAAGTAGTGTCGACTAGTATTGAATAAACACCAGACTTTCTCTCCATATAACGAGGGGGTCCCACCTACTAGTATTATTTAGCTTTTATAATAATAGGCTTTAGAAATACTTTGCGGGCCAAACTTCATTGCTAATTTAATCGTCAACACAACGCAGTAGACTGGGGAGAAGCTCACAACTTTGAAAACACATATCTTGGGTGAAATTTTGAGTAAATAAGCAGTAGTGACGAAAGAGGTACATACAACCAGGGTGATCCTCCAAAAATTGATGGAGGTGTTGAAAAGTATGACACAATGGCATGAGTGGCTTGAGACGAGCCGCATGTGAGTGTTAGGGACCTGTTGGATATGCATTGTGGAAATTATATTCATAAAAATCTGAAGTATGGAAGATGTGGACATAAGAAGAAGAAGAAGGAAGACAAGGAAGTCTTGGGAGTGCGTAGTTGAGGTGCATTAAGGAGTATAGTGGGTGGTAAGAAGAATAAATTAGATAAATTAAACAGAGAATAAAGCAAGAGAAGAAAGCAGGCAAAAATGAAGGAAAATAGTTTGACATGATAAAAACAACAAGACACTCAAAAGCATGAAGACCAACTTGTTGAGGAAAAGATATGAAATGATCTTACTTAAGTATTTTCAGATCTTGCTTGGCTAAGGCAAGATAGACGGGAATATCACCCTATGTATATAGCCTCAAAAATTTCTTCCTATTCCACAAGCATTAGTTACAAGGCGGATGATTTTTTTAAAGATAGAAGATTGCTGTAAAATTCAACATTTTTATATAATTTTCTAGATATAACAGATGCAAAAGTAAATGTGGAGACAAAAGAAAAAATACCAAGTCACATATTAACACAGATGAGATAGAATATCAATCGCTTATTTCATTCCAAGAAATCAAAATAATCGTTCTCTTTACAAAAATCCCTGAGGGAGTTTGGACCAAAGTCAGACTTAGATGTCCCCGATGAAAACCATACAAAAGGACTTCTAACATAAAGTAAAAAAGTGAACTTTAAAAGTTGGATCAACTTGCCACATATTTCTTCCCACTCAACTCTGCACAATATCCTTTATAAGTCATGAAATTTAATTCATAAACATACAAGTCTACACAGACTATCAAAGATAGATCAACACCTCTGAAAACAAGTGTCTGAATGATGTAATTCAGCCTTGAATCTTGCTGTCTACAATAGGACCCTGCTTTCATAAAAGAGAATTAGGCTTTTGATGAATTAAAGAATGAATGAAAACTGAACTATCTCAATCAAATTCTAGATCAAACCTTAGTATGCTTTCTCCTTCTATTCTCCTTTTGTTCTTCCTTCTCTTTCTGCCTTTAAGCAATCAAAATTAGTTGGGGTAGTTCAACTACCTCTTTTAGTTAAGTTAACTAAAACTCAACTATCGTTTAGTTTAGGGGAAGAATTAATATAATAATAATAAGAGTCTTTAATAAATAATAACTAGTAGGTGGGACCCCTTGTGACTCCCTTTAGTTTCTTAACAAAAATAAACATAACTAGTCAATCAATCAACACATCCCTCCTTGTGGATCCCATCATCATTCTCATAATTTGAAAATTAAATATCAATGATATTTTAAACCATATCCAAAAATGTGATATCCAAAATATCCAAAAATAGTATGATGTCCAAAAATTTCAATAGTCAACTGTTCTCAACAATAAATAACAAAATATACTCAAAAACCATATTTTCCACTTTGGGAGGAAATTTTCCCTTTGTTGCTGTTGTCTCCCTTTGACTTTTCTGAATTAGCTTTAGGTTGTGTGGAGCCTTTAGGCTTGATCTCACTGATAACATGAGAGAAGTCATCTCTCAAGTGCATGCAGAATGAAACGGATTTGGCTGAATCACTTGAGGGAGAGGAGGGGGCAACAACAACTTTTGCTTTATCATGCGTGTGGTGGGCTTCAATTTTGAGTCTCTTTCTTGCGTGGGAAGACTGTATAGGTGAGTGTGCATGGGCAATTTGGACATTTGGGTTAACCGGTGGAGGAGGAGAAGGTAGAGACAAATTGGGCTAGCCACAATGTTGGGAGACTGCTGGGTGAACAATCTCCTTCCATCCGTATTCTCAGGGACTTCAGGTTGTAATGAAACATGAGGGGGAACATGTATACTAGGGACATCCTGGGGTTGGAAGGGAGGACTTTCTAGCCTAGGTTAGACTACCCCTTGTCCAATCCAATTGAAAAATATAGCTTGGAATATCTGGTTTAACTCTTGTGGATCTGCATCAAAATGTATCGAAAATCTTGGCCTTCTAGGGCCTCTGTTCCAATTCCCTCTTCCCCTATTATTTCAACCATGGCTTCCTCTGCTGAAGAATCTCATCCTGTGGAAAAATGCTTAAATGGTGAGTTGGTCGAGCCTTCCTTCTTCCAAGAGCCTGGAAATGTGGAGCTTCACAACCAATAGAGCAAAAAATGCAACAATGGAACAATGCTAGGGTGACGACCGATAGGGGGAGTATGGAGTGACGTGCAGTAAATTCACGTCGCTTCTATCACCTGGCCTATTCAATTTGAAGTACGAGACAACCCAACAAGAATCACATTCACCAACAATTAAACCATGTATTAAATTCCAAACCATTGTGAAATCTGGAACGATATCCATTGCATAGTGCGCCACCCAATATCATTTACACGTTAACCCTTGCCATAATACATATTGAAATGATATATGTGCCCCATTCATATATAATGAAATTCACATAGCTCACTAACCAACAATATCATAATAGTTAGGACTAACACTAACATCCTTTACTTTTCCATTTGAACTGGCATATAATCCTTTATCATAGCTCTAACATATAAATTCTTTCCCTTTAGGATTTTTTTCATAGGTTTTTCTTTCTTTGTTTTGATTATGATATCATTAAATATCTCTTGCATATATGTGGCTAGGTAATCGATCATAAGGATTAGTGACAAGGAAAAATCATAGCAACTGTAAATAACATGCTCCTCATAACCATAGAATTGTTTTGTATCGCAAAAGCATTCCACAAAAATGCATCATCCACCTATTATCATGTCAGAATAAACCAAGACCACATCGTAAAAAATGTAGGATTGTGTAGGCAGCATAAAAAACAACAACAAAACATGTATAATATGTCTATCCTTGTGCCTCTAGTCTACAAGGGGGTCCCACTTACTAGTTTATAATATTAGCATAGTTAAATAATAGGGTCTTAGCAATACTTTGCGAGCGGAATTCATCGTTACGATTTTAATCGTCAACAAACTGGCGACTCCAGAGGGAAATCTGTTTCCAACAGATTAATAACTCATAATGTATGGTTTCGTAGACCAAGTAACATTAGATCAAGAATATATAAATCAAAATGATTATGTAACAGGGGGAAGTGAGCGGATTTAATGGAAAAATGACTGGGAATTTGGGAATAACTCATGGAAAGTGTTAAGTATGAGGGGGTTTTATCCTTGTAAGCATAATCATTCATCTAAAAATTGTTCTTGACTTCAAGGAATTTTTTTCTTTCTGAACTTGCTCTTTTGAATCTCGAAATGGATGAAGAAAAGGAAAGTAGAAGCGGGATAAACCAACTATCTCATAAAACAACAGTGAAAGCATATAACAATTTCAATGATGCCTTCAAGGGGAACATCATGACAACTGTGTAATCTTGATTTTTATTGATTAACAATACTTTGCAGAAGCATCACTATGAAAAAAATGATCCAACATTTTATTTTTGACAAAAATTGAAGTCAAAAGAACAAAAAACAAGAAATGTCGTAACAAAAATGAAACAACAAAATTGAAATAAGAAGAAATGAAAAATTACTATTGTAAAAGCATAAATAAAAACTACTATAATACAGAACAATCCAAGCAGCGTTAAACTCTTCAAGTTGGTTCCACGTAATGTTTTAAGTGGGAACCGTTAGTGTTGTATGAAAACAACCGCTCTTGTAATCCCTTTAGAATACAAGAATTTGCACCCAGGAAAAAAGCGATCGTAAAAGGACCTGACCATAATTTTTGAAACTTTGAATGTCTTCCTATATCAACGTGGGTTGAATCCCACAACACTACCTTCTTGTTGACTTTAAATTTGACAACTTTGACACTCTTGTTGAAATATTTTTTAACAGTTTGCTATCTTCTTTTTATATTAAACAAGGCAAATGTCCTTTGCTCCTCCAAAGCCAAAAGTGCATTCATTCTTTGAGAAAGGAGTGCAATCACTAACATTAGTTCTTCAACCTGTAGCATTAACCTTAAGGAGGAAATTTCCACCTCAGTAGGAAGAATAACTTCTTGACCATAAACGATATGGAAATGAGTGCAACCAGTGCTCACCTTGGTGGTAGTTCGATCTTCCCAAAGGGCGTAAGTGAGGAGAGTGTGCCATTGATGAGGCTTATCTTCGATGAGCCTTTTGATAGTTCTTACCAGATTCTTATTGGTAGACTCGACCTGCCCATTTCCTTGGGGGTAATAAGCTGATGAGGTAAAATGTTTAACCCCAAAATTAGATAAAAATTGGGTCATCTTAGCAAAAATAAAAGCAAGACCATTGCTTGTAATAATTTCCAAAGGAAGACCAAACCTGGAAAAAATATTATTTTCAAGGAAATAAATCACCTGCTCATCCATCGAATGTTTAAGCGAGACAACTTCATCCCATTTCGTAAAATAGTCTGTGGCTATCAAGATAAAGACTTGTCCTGCTAAAGACGAGGGATTAATAGGACCAATAAAGTCCAAACCCCATTTTGAAAAAGGAAAGTCTGGGAGGACAGGTTGTAAAGGCATGGTTGAAAGGCGATCTTTCCCAGCAAATTTCTGGCACTTGTCACAAGATCTCGAAAAAACCTAAGAATCACGAAAGATTGAAGGCCAATAGTATCCTTTTCTGATAATCTTAAAAGCAATGGTTTTAGCAGAAAAATGACCTCCTACATGAATAATTTTTTTTGAAGAACCATGAGTTTCTTGCAATAGTTTACGTGCTTCCTCATTGTTTACACAACGAAGCAACATACCATCGACTGATATTCTAAACAAGGAGTCTCCTATAATGACGTATCTAGCTGATTCAAGATAGAGCCTTCTTATTTGATGAGTGTCTAAGTTATTTGGACAACTTTGATTTAGCAAATAGTAAACCAAATTTTTATACCAAGGATGTTCAGACACATGAAGGATTTGATTATCAATGTAGAACAATGCTGATAGAGAACTATCCTGTTCATCGATTTCTTCACTAGTTTCAACATGCTGAGCTAAGTGAAGGGCTAAGTCATCTCCCTTGATGGTGTTTGAATTCACGCTAGTTAAATCATGCTCCTGGATCTTGGCAAGCCAATGTGTAAGCTTCCCTGAAAGATAATTCTGTAAGAGCAAAAACTTGACAATGGGTAAAGGGACTTTTACCAACGTGTGCTTACCTAAGATGAAGTGGTGAAATTTTTCAACAGCTTTAACAAGAGAGAAAGCATGCTTTTCAATAAAAGAATATTTAAACTCATCATCAGACAAGATTTGACTCATGTAAGCCACTGGTTTTTCGTTACCTTGGTCATCACCTTGCATGAGGATAGCAAAAACTGCTTCCTCTGTGGCATTAGTATATATCATAAATTCTTTCTCAAAATCCGGCTTCGCCAAAACCGTCGCAGAACTGATTTCTTTCTTGATTCCTGCAAAATCATTTTCGACATCATCTGTCCAAGAAAAGGAATGATATTTCTTAAGCAGATTATGAATTGGCTTGACCATTACAACAAAATCAGGAACAAACCTACGAACAAAGTTAATAACACCCATAAAAGATTGAACCTCTTTCTTGGAAGTGGGATCAGACAGATTTAGGATAACAACAATCCTTTCATGATCAATGCTTAGTCCTGAATCAGAGACAATGTGTCCAAGGAGCTTGCCCTTGGTAATGCTGAAAATAGACTTAGAAGGATTTAGAGAGATGCCAAATTTCCTGCATTGCATGAGAACTCTTTTAAGATGACTAAAATGATCTGATCGGTCTTTAGAATACACAGTTAAGTCATCAATATATATTTGAATAATCTTGACAATCAAATCGTCAAAATCAATTTGCATAGCTCTTTGAAAAGTGGCACCTGCATTAGATAATCCAAAAGGCATACGTTCATAAGAAAAAGTGCCCCAATGAGTAATAAAAGTGGTTTTATATTTATCTTCCCTTTTTACCTTGATTTGATTGTAACCAGAAAATCTGTCAAGTAAGAACATCATCTGTGACCTTGCAACTTGCTGCAAAATCATTTCCATATTAGGGAGAGGAAAGTGGTCTTTTATACTATCTCGATTCAATGCGCGAAAATATACACATAATCTGATTTGACCAGTTGTTTTCCGAATGGAAATTAGATTGGAAACCCACTCAGAATACTTAACCGAGAAAATAATCCCAACCTTCAAGAATTTTTCCAACTCCTTTCGAATAGTTGCTTCCAGTGCAGGGTTAATGGGTTTTCGTTTTTGCCTAACTGTATTTATGCCTTCCTTGATAGGAATGGCATGCTGTATAAGAGCATGATCAAAACCATGAAGATCCTCATAAGACCAAGAAAAAACATCTTGAAATTCACCAAGCAGCTTAACGAACTTCAATCTTTCTTCATTAGAACATTGAGCACCTATTTTAACATTCTTTGGAGACTCGGTTGTTCCAATGTTCAAGGAAATGGTTTCACCCACTTTCCTTTTCGACTCCTCTTCTTTATGTTTCTCTTTTTTGCCTACATCACTCAATGAAAACGAACTTTATAGAGGAGTCAAGCCTTTTGGAATTTTGTTATCTTCCATTGATATAATTTCCTTAGGATTATAAGGTTCATTTTGAATGAAAGCACAGATGCTGTCATCACTAGGGAAGACCTACCATGACTCTATATGTCAGGGATGTGTGGATGATACAAATATTGAAAGGTACAATAAGGTCTTTGTGGCAGAATTTTTCGAGTAGGAGAGGCTACAAAAACAACTAACCGGTCAGCCATTGAGTTCAATTCCCTTTTAACATGAGTGGTGTTGAGAGATGGTAAGTTCGATATAAGTGCCCAAACAATTTGGGTGTAGTGTTTCATTAACTTGTTGGTAGGAGAGTATATCTTATGTACAAGGTTTACAACAAGTTCAGAATCCCCAAAAACTATAAGGTGACCACAACCCAGATTATAGGCAGTTTCAATGCCTAACAACAATGCTTCAAATTCAATGACATTGTTTGTGCAAGAAAACTCTAACCTATAGGAAAAGTTATGAATTTTACCCACAAGAGAGTACAAGATAATACCAACTCCATTTCCTTCATTGCAACATGAAAAATCAAAGTGCATATGTGACATCCCATCATCTAAGTCGATTTGTTCCAAGGTAGTGTTGTCCTCATCAACAAAGATGGAATACACTCCTAGGTCCTCCTTGATATAATTCACATTAGGTTGTGGGACATTTTCTATGTAAGGTGAAATTCTCCCCTCTCTTAGGACTATGATGTTTTTACCATTTCAAGGAATGGATAAGTGTGTCTCGTCGAGTGATAGGTATCCACCCGTCAAATCTTTCCAATCTCTTCCTAAGATGACCGAGTAATTACTCACTGGCATATCAATTACCTGAATATTAAGGGTTGTCCTTATTTTAGGGTGTGCGCACAAAACCAAGGTCACATCCTTGATTTCACCTATGGTCATTTGTTGTAGACTATTATAAGAGAGCATGCTTCTAGCGTTTTCATTTTTACAAGATAAGCCTAACTCTTCCATAATAATATTCGACATTACACTTGGGCCCGAACCGCTGTCAATGAGGCAAAATTGGGCAATCTTATCCATAATCTTTACAGAAATATAAAATGAGGTTTTTTTTATAGGGTTTCTAAAGTTATGTACACCTAATTTATTTACAGACGAATCCTCTTCATCTACTTATTTAGATAGGTTGGCTACAATGGAAGCTTTTCCTTTGATGAATTTTTTTAGATGATTTTGTTGTTAAGGGATGACAACCATATCCAAGAGGGTTGCATCTGCTTTGATGTTGGCCAACTGATTTAGAATGTTGTATTTGGAAGAGGGTAGAGGGGAGGTAGTTCCTTGACTGCCAGGAGCCTTATGAATCTAAACAATAACAACTGGTGAAGATGAGCTTGGGCTAGAAGAAGTGCGGGGAGGATCATATTTTATTTTGGGAGCATATGATTTATTCCTAGTATTTATGATCATGACATCCTCTGGCTCTACAAAGTCTAGGACATTGATAGTAGTTTCAGGACTCTTACCAAATATTTTATCTCTGGCACTCTTATTCACCTCACATGTACTTTCCTCATGGTGTTCCTCGCAAAAGTTACACCAACTACGAGGCATGATAGTTTTAGGCTGAAAATTATTTTCATTTGGATTTCTAAAGGGGGGTGCAGAAGAAGATAAAGCTCCAGGGGTAAGAGAGGGGACATTTCCTTTCCACTCATATGCTATCATTCAATTATTCATGTATTGTACAAGCTGTAAGAGGGCAGACATGTCCATCTTTTTAACTGAGTCTCCCTTAGGAAGACCTGTTCTTTCAAGCTGTTCTTCATACTCTAAACAAGTGTGCAGAGAGAAACCAAGGTTATAAATGTCCTTTTACTCAAGCCTATGACGATAGGGGGAAGGTAATGCATTATAATAATGCATGAAAGCGGCTTGGTTCTGAGGGCGAATGACTTTAGGGATTTGGTTGTATAATTTGGTGAAACACAAGTTGAAGGACTTGATAGTCTCACCATCCTTATAAGCGATGTTATTGTACTCCTGTAACTTCTCGGCTAGGCTTTTGGATTTCCCATAGGTATATTTGAACCAATAGAATAACTCCTCCCAAGTAGATAAAATCTTAGGAGGGAGATCAAAGAAATCGACCGCAACCTTCCTTCAAGGGAATTCACAAATAAGCGCATACAAGTATCATTATCATTGGCTCTTATGTTGTGACATGCATTTGAAAATTCCACCAAGTGTTCATTCGTAGTGACAATGTTATTCCGTGAAAACCTAGGGATATTCTCTTTGAATTTAGGAAGTGGATGAGTAGCAGGTGCTAGGTTAAGAGGGGAGGAAACATGCCACGGGGTAGTTGTAGCATCTTCTTCAAACTGAAAAAGTCCATACTTTTTAATGACTTTGGCAGGATTTGTGGTAGACTGGACAGGGACTTGGTGACTATATAAGCTACCAATCATTGACGAAGCCAAAGATTGAGATGAAGAAGCACCTTCTGTGCCACTAGAGCCACCACTAGATGCCATCTTGTGAATGATAGGTAAGGGAGAGAAAGAAGAACTAGATGAATTAGACAAAGTTCTCCTTAGAGCACTTTGCTGGGTTGACAAAAAAACGTTCCTTCTTCCTATTTCAGCTATAGGATTAATTTCCAATGATAAACCTCTTCTTCTCCTAGAAATACGAGGGTCTAAGGTCATGAAAAGAAGATCAAAACTATAGGAAAAATAAATCTATGGTTGATTCCTAAGTTGTCTTTTCCTAGATTCCCAACGTTCTTGGGCACTTATGTCTTGTTCAATTGCTGCCCATGAGCGATTTAGCTCAACCTGTGTATTAGCGATTAAGCTCAACCTTGTGAGAGTGATCTGCTAAGTCATTCTGCTACCAGGAGAAAGAGGAGTGGTGACAAGGGGCAACCTTGTCTAAGCCCTCTTTTTGAAGAGAAAAAGGGTGATGTTGAGCCATTTATTAAAACTACAAAGGATTTTGAGGTAAGAAAACTCATGATCCAAGTAATGAAAGGAAGTTCAAAGCCTAAGTGAGTCAATAATAACCGAATATACAACCAACTAACTCGATCATAGGCTTTTGAGAGATCTATTTTAAGAACTGCCCCTTTTGAATTCCTGGTATTCATGCTATGTATACCTTCTTGTGATATTCCTATAGCTTCATGGATCTGTCTCCCTTCCAAAAACCGAAATTGTTGTTCCGAAATATTCTTTGAGAGGATTTTCTTGAACCTTTGGGCTATAATTTTGGATACGATTTTATAAGCACAGTTACAGAGTGAGATGGGTTTGAATTCATCCAAAGTCTCTGGATTATCCATTTTTGGGATGAGAGCAATGAAGGTGGAGTTAAGCCTCTGAGGGATATGACCTAAAATCTTTGTATCCTCCACCATTTTCAGCAGATCTGTTCCTATAATCTCATAGCATCCCAGGAAGAATTCGATAGTCCAACCGTCTGGGCCTAGACTTTTATCTTTTTGGAAACTGTGAAAAACTTCTAGGATCTCTTTTTCTGTAAATTTTCTCATCAAAAAACGGTTTTCTTCTTCTACCACAAATCTGGGAAAAAATTGTGCCACTTTGAATACTTCCTCAATCGTATCTTGGCTGTCTACTTTAAAGAGATTTTGGAAGGAGTTTTCCCCTAGTAGTGACAACCCTTCAAAGGAAGTTTCCAAGTTTCCATCTTGATCTTTTAAATGCCAAATGGTATTGACATTTTCCCTTCCTTTGGAATAGGCTTGAAATAACTTTGTGTTTTCATCTCCACTTTCCAACCATATAGCTTTGCTTTTTAACCTCCAGGTTTCTTCTTTTTCTTTAATCAGTTTTATCCTCTTTTTTTCCAGCTGTAGTAATTTGATTTTTGATTCTGTTGTGCTCAAAAGATATACTTCTTCGTCTGAGAACCTTTTAAGTTCAAGTTCGATTTCTTTTAGCTCCTAGTTTTCTTTTTTGGAAAGCCCAAGGTTTTACTATTTCTTTGATCCTTGTTAGATTTTCAGTGAACTGATAAGCTGTTGAATGTGTTATATCTTGTCGAAAGGGAATCCAGTGATCCTTGATTAACTTCAAAAAGGAGTCATCTTCAAGCCACGTCTTGTTGACTTTAAAAGGGTTGGTTGTTTTTTCAGAACCCTGTCTGAGCTCCAGGAAGATAGGATGATGATCTGACAACCCTCCAAAGCCTATCCACTGCTTGATGGTCAGAGAGTTGTTTAGAAGAGAATCATTTATTAGAAAGCGATCTATCCTTTTTTCCACTCCAGCTAATACGGTCCTGTTGTTTTTCCAAGCAGGTTTGAGGGAAGGAGGAACTAGGTCTGTTAGATTAGCTTCTATGAATTTGTTGCTGAAGTAATCCACCAGTGGATCAGGTCTCACACTGTCCCCCCAAACATCTAAGGGACCTAAGGAGAGGTTTAAATCCCCCCCTAAAATAAGTAGCTCATTGAAGAAATATTTTTTGAGGAGTGTGTCCCAGTAAAGTTTCCTGTTAGATAAGGTCCATAGATGTTAAGTAAATGGACAGTTTCTTTTAAGGCAGGGAGAAAAAATGAAATCCCAATGCCGGAGTCCAAACCCCAAGTGTTGAGAACTTGGAATTTGTGAGTGTTCCATCTGGTAGCCAAACCTCCAGATCTGCCCAAAGCATCTACCGTCTTGAAACTCCACCTAGGTAGTAAGCACTCCAGGCTCAATTTTATCTCCTCCCCAAACCCCAAAGACTCTTGAAGAAGCAGAAAGTTTGGGTGTTCTGTGATGACCACCCTTTTTAAGGCATATTTTTTGTGGGCTCCTACCAAACCCCTGCAGTTAAAGGACATGATCTTCATAACGAAACCTTGCTCCGGGGCTTCGCTGCTCTAATTGCCCCTAAAATAGATTGTTGTGTTCCAGCCAAAACATCCAATCTGGCCTTTGATTATGCTTTAGAAAGAAAGGATTTTATTCCCCCTCCTCCCCTGTAAAGGGAGGAAACTTCCTCCTTTCCCAGTCCACCTGTGGCTTTTCACTGGGATGTTAAGAAATAAGAGGTAGAAGAGGACTCCAACGACTGAGAGGAGGAGGAAGAGTTTTCTTCGAGGATGCAGAGTCTTTTAGGAGGGGGAGTGGCCTCCAAAAGGGGAGGATCAATTGATCTTTCCTGTTTGGTCGCAGGAAAATTTATGGAGGCAGTATTAAGAGATAAGTTTTTTAGAGCCTCCGTCCAATCATTAGCCTCTAATGACAGATTATTAATTAAAAAAATAATAGTGGGGAGGGGACAAGGATAAATACTCGAAGACCGATTATTCAACAAGTATGGGATTGGTGAAGAAGTTTTAATAATCTCCAGTTTCCCTTCTGTCATCCTTTCTTGGGGTGGCGAGTGATCCGACTGATCCTTTTCAGCTGTAACCTCTATAGTGTGACCCAGTTCTGGTGAAGTTGGAGTAGTCTTTCTTGAAATTACTTCTTGCCTCCTATTGTGGACTAGGGAGGAAGAATTTAACTTTGCTCTATAGTAAGAACCCCCTCTTGTTATTAAAGGAAGGTGGCAAGAATCCACCAGGTGCCCATACTTGTGACAACGTCGACATTTGAAGGGTACATTCTCATAGTCCAATAATTGTGTATGTGTATAACCCTCCCAAGTAAGGTCAATTTCCTCTCCTAGCCCTTCCTCGACATTAATATTGACCAGGATACTCGTTATTTTCCTTTGTTTTGTAATTTCAAAGGAGTGGTCTTCATTCAGGAATTCCCCCAGGAAATTTCCAATTGCTTTGAAATAATCCAGAGACTAGAACTGTAGAGGAAGGGTCGATAGTCGGACCCAAACAAAAATTCTGTCCATTTTTTCCTTGGATGCATAAAAAAGAGGGCTCCATGACTTCAACAACAGGGGGGAGGAATTTATACTCCAATTTCTCCCCAACACCCATTTAGTATCCTCCGACTGATTAAATTGGAAGGAAAACCAATTGCGACTTAATTTGATAACTTCAGGAGTATAACCCAGATCTTCTTTCCAAGCTGACTTTGTCCATGAAACTATGGTTTTATGGGAAAAAACCTTGCCACTGGCCCTCCCAACCAGTGTCTGGTTCGCCATCTGCACCACATTGTTCATACCGACTTCTTGTCTGAGTAACAGACTTGCCACTTTTCCTTTGGAGGATGGTCCTTTCCTTTTTCTTTTGTGTCATCCTCTGTAAAAACCCTTTTCGTCCCACAGAACCTCTGGGATATCCTCCGATGTAGGTGGCCTCCTGTCTAGAGGAAACCCTCGTTGCTCTTCAACATCCAAGTGGGCCGAGATAAAACCCTTTGGTGGGACGTGAAAACTTTGTGTGTGACCCGAATCCTTACGATGAAGTTCCAGATAAGAGTTCTCGTAAGTTTTTGCTCCTTCCTCCACCGACCCGCTACCAATAGGTTCTAGGCACAAAGGTGGGATGATATGATGGAAAAATTCTTCTTCTTGATAAAGCCAGTCTAAGGCAAGGTCAATAGGCAAACCAGAGACAGAGAGGAAACTATTAGAAGTGAGAGGATTCGAAGCCAGGTAGTTAGAAAAGGTTCCAAAACAACTGGTGAAGGAGTCCGCTCCTTGCAAGGAAGAGGGAGGGGACGGAAGAGTTCCTGTCAGATGAGACGAAGGCTCGGGAGGCAAGAGCTAGCCTAGCGACGAAAATCCAGCTGTCGAAAGCCCCTGAGGAGGGTCAGAACCATCGGAGGAAGAGAGTGGGGTCGTAAAGTCCATTTATTTGTCCATGGCTGACTCAGGCCCCCTAGTAGCCTGAGAACAGGGGGCACTTAAGAGGTTGTGGCGGTTAGCAGGAGCGTACATAAAGGAGGACGCAGTTCTAGGAAAGAACCAAGGGTAAAAAAGAGAAATCGGTCATCGTCAAACTGTGTTTCCGAAGGTTTTCAACCGTAGTCCTACTCTTCAGTGCCGGAAAAAACCGCAGACATGTTGACCCCCCCGATCAAATCCGATCACAATATGAAGAGGTGGTATAAAATATTCTACTATGAATCGAAACACTTGACATTTTACATATATTGATATTCTTTAAATTACATAATTGTTCTAAATTTGGGAAGAGAAAGAGTGATCTAGATTACTTGAGGACAAAATGGAACACACAAAGAAATATAGAAAGTACAACAATACAATGAAACCCAACTTTTGTTAACGAAGAAAATAGTAGAGTATTGTAGAATGCAAATTGGCTAGAATGGTTGTAGTTTATCTTTGAAGAGAAAGAGATGATAGCTACACTCATTCACAAAGTTGATTACAAAGACGCTTGTTATCACAGGATTTGTACTTGTGCAAAGCCCTCCACAAGATCCCAATATTGTGTAACAATTGTAAGAATCTACCATTGTCACCTAAGTAGATACTTCCCTCATTTTAGTGATGGAAAGATGATCTAAAATCGGGGTGACACAGTTACCAATCATTTTTTGGTTCTATGCAACTTAATAAAGGTCGGATTTAGAATTTCGGATCTATTGAACTTCATTGCATCAAAGGTGAAAAGATGTATTTATGAAGGCTTGAATCCAAATTGAATATAACTTGGTGAATGTGTTGTTAGTCTCATAATCCATTACTTAATGCATCAATGAACATAATTGTGGAAATAAAACATGCATAAGAAAACATGAGACAAAATATCAACACATGAGGCAAGAGATCACCGAGTTGTTAACGGAGTTCACCAGGCCATCCTGGCTACGTCTCTAGATCTACTTGAAATAGGAATCACTTGATTATCCTTCCTTTGAAAGGGCTAAAATCTTCTCACAAAATGTGGCACATGCTCCAAGTCTCTCACATAAGTGACATTTCTTCAGACACTAGAAAGACCACATTCTCCTCGATGGAGGGGGCTCAACTCTCCCAATGAAGGGGCTTAAAAACCACAAGCATGATTGCTTAATTCTCTCCTCAAAGAGCTCCCCAAAAGAGCCTCCACATATGGCCACTTGAATCTCTCCCAATAAAGGGGTTTAAATATTTTCCTCAGTCTCCACATTCATGGAGACAAGATCCACAAATTTAGAATCTAATAACAACTCAAGGACAAAAGTGAGAAAACTAATAACCACTCAAGGACAAAAATAAGAAAGCTTCTCAACCAACCTTAACTTCCCTTGAGACTAGGAAACCACTTGTAATAAAGTGAGGAAGAGTCCAAACCAACTCATGAGACCCTTAACTTTCTCCTTGAGACTAGGAACCCACTTGTAATAAAACGAGGAAGAGTCCAAACCAACTCATGAGACCCTTAACTTCCTCCTTAAGACTAGGAAACTAATTTCCTTTTAAAATTAGGAAACTAATTTGTGAGTTGGATTCTCACATAAAACTAATTTCCCTTTTTAGAATTAAATGAATAATACATGAGATTCTGAAACTCACTTCAAGCATTAATCATTTTTCCAATGTGCATGACTAATACATGAGTTTCTCATACTCATTTTAAGTATTAATCATTTTTAAAGTTTAATTAATTCATTTATGAGCATTAATTATTCTTTTCCAGCTATTAACAAACTTTTAAATGATTTATCCCATGGTGTGCAAAGTAGGAATTTTCCATGTGGATATCCTCCTGGATCAAACCTCCCCACAAAAAGCACTTTTGGTCCTCCAAAAGTATAGAGAGGAACTATAGATTGAATATCTGCAACCAGCTTCTAGGAAGAGTCTTACACTCCAAGATGCACTTCCCCACTGCTCAATCTGCATAACAAATGTCTCTGATAGGCCGCACCCTTGTTCTCCTTCATCTTTGTACTTCAGAATGAGGATGTCGATGCCAACAATTGCACCGATGCAAATTCGTAGTTGATTCCTTGATATGCGTAACAAATGTCTCTGAAAGGCCGCACCCTTCTTCCCCTTCACCTTTGTACTTCAGAATGAGGATGTCGATGCTGACACTTGCATCAATGCATATCGGTAGCTGACCATACATGATCACAACTTCAAAGAAATACCATACTTTCCAAGAGTTTATAAACAGTCATGGACAAGTTTACAATTATTGCCAAAACATGCTTAGGAAAAACAATGTCGCTCACTCAATAGTGGCTACAAGACCCATTACATTGTTTTCAAAACAGGCTAAGGCAAAACAATGTCTCTCACTCAATAATGGCTACAAGACCCATTACAAGTTGCAACAACAGGCCTAGGAAAAACAATGTCTCTCACTCAACAGTGGTTATAAGACCCATTACAATGTTATCAACAAGGCTTACAAGGTTTAGGCATATAACAAAATGTCTCTCACTCTCATCATCACTTTCAAGAGTGGCTAATTACAACCTTTTACAACATTAACATTTAGGTGAATACCCCCAAATGTGCACTAGTGGGAAACTCTGTGGTTTTTAATCCCCCCATTACAAACATGTGCAACATAATAAATAAGGAAAATTCCATTATCATCACACTCGTCTCGCAATTCTGAGACCAATGACTGCAAACATGACTATCTTCTGACGAAGTGTCAAAATGGCCTCTTACCACATGGTCTTAGTTTGCATGCAAGGATCAAATGATGAATTTCCTACAATAATTCAGACCTTGTTGCCCTGCTGCAACACTCAAAGATCACCAGAATCTGCAACATACATTCATTGTTTTGCAATTTCCAAAAAAAAGAGGCAAAAACCATAAATTCATAAAACTTACATTGGTTTCCATAACAAAGCACTCAACTGGATGCTCAAATATTGGCATACACAACACCAATAGGTTTGTCTCGTCATTCTACAAATTTTGACTGTAAACTCGACCTATTTTGAAAGGTGGAACTCTGCCTCGAAGTTTGTGCCATTCATTAATGACAAAAGTGGGTTTCTGCCATGAGCCCAAAAATCTGTTGCTCAGATCCAAATTCTGACTGGACCAGTGGATTCGTGCAAAAATGACTATACTTTCATACAATTTTGTCATTATCACTTCTGGACCCCCTGCCTCGAAATGCATGCCAAAGAATTAGTGGAAAAATTGGGCTTATGTCATGACCCCTCAGATCTACTACTTAGATCACAAAACAGACTGCACTAGTGGATTCGTGGCAAAAAATCATGCAAAAATCATTGTACTTTCATCCAATTTCTTCACTGCGACTTTTGGACCTGCTAGGCTCTCTGCCTTGATTTGCATGCAAAACAATGATTAATTGCAACAATAAATACTCCTATACCTCAAAATGTGTGCCCATAATTGGGAAAATTTGGGCCGCCACGTGGTAGCCTGTGATTGGCCCATGTGGCACCTAGTCAACTATACAGTGAGTGTCCAGTCGACGTATGATCTACCACATCATCAACGTGCATCAATGCCACTTCACTGTACGACTTGGCACATCATGCTGACATCATCCATCGTACTTCCCAATTAGTTGCCACATCATGATGACATCATCATCTGTACTACCATGTTAATGCCCATTCAACATGCCACATCATGCTGACCTCACCATCCGTACTGCCACATCACCACCCAATCAGTATGCGACGTCATGCTGACGTCGTCATCCGTACTGCCACATCAACACCCAGTCATCTACCATGTCAACATCCAATCATTTGCTACGTCACCACCATACGGTGCCACGCGACATTTTTCTATTCGTCCAACTGTACCCCAAAAATGTCAAAAATGAGTGACATGTGTCACGCTTTTTAGTTGTCACATGTCCTGCTGACGTAAGAATCTGTACTACCAACTGTACCTTCCACGTCAGCTGCTACGTCATCGTACGACCTGCCACATCATTCGTACAGATGACACATGGCAGCCTCTCATATTGCCACATCAACATCTGTACTGCCACATTAGCATGTACGATTTGCCACATCATCTGCACGGATGACACGTGGTAGCCTCTAGTGTTTCCACATCAGCATGTTGATGTCAGCACTATATGGATTTCACTAGTTTTCCCTATTTGCTGAAAATTTTAGATAACTTTGTCATCCAGACTCCGTTTGAGGTGTTGTTTGCACAGTTGGAAAGCTCTCATCGAGCTCTTCAACTTAGTGTGTTTTTTGTCGAATTCTGGGCACTTTGATTTTTGAGGTATTTTTAAGCCCCATGGCTCAACTACTAAAAAAAGGCCTAAAATATCACTATGTTGCATGAATAAGTGATGATACTCATCAATTTTACAAATGTGCCCTTCTATGGGGTCTTAGAAGCAACAAGCAATTTGCAATGATGGCCACTATCAACTAACTCAAAAAGTCTACCCATCCTTTCATTCATCAAGACGAATAGGTTCTACCTCTCGAGATGTCTCTTTTCCTATAGTTGGCTTCCTTTCTGAGCTGCTTCGTCGATTGGTTCCTTCATAGGTGCTTGCCCAACTTTGTCTTGCTTGGGACGCAGCTCCAGATGGAGTGTCCAACATGTGGCTTCCTTATGTCCACCCCTGTTACAATGGGTGCAACAGTTCTTCTTTACCCATGTTTTCATGCCCTTCTTTTTCTCCTGATGTGGAGAAGGGTCTTCATGTCTTGGATTTTTCCTAGTTTCCATAACCTCCATGTACAAATCCATTCTTTTCCAACACTTGGAAGCAACATGGTTATTCTAACCGTAAAATGTACATGGTTTTCTATGCCACAAACTTTGCTTTACATTGCCAATTTGCTTGTAATCAAAAGGAACATTTGAATAATGAGAATTTTTATACCTTGCTTGGTTGTCTTTGGTGTAGGTTTGGTGAGGAGAACTTTCCTAAGCTCCCCTTTTGTAATGCTCATCTCCCTTTGGAGATGACTCATAATCAAAATCATCAGAAAGGTATGATGTGCTCTCAGCCTGCACTGATTCAGACTTGTCACTTGAGGACTCTCTTGCTTCTGTGGTTTTGGAGCATTCTCCAACTTCCTTTATGACATAGCCCAATCCTGCATATCGAGGTATTTCCACCACTTCGATGGGATTCACAATTCCTTAGCCATTGGCTTCAAGGCCTCCTTCAGCGTATCCCATTTTCTTCATTAGCTTCAAGCCAATACTTGTAGTGTGCTTTTCAAAAGCACCAAAATCATCATCACGAGGAGAAGAACATGAAACCGAAGAAGTATTGTTTACCTCAGTTACCATTTCTAGATCAGTTGTGGGGGATGGATTTGCTAAGCCTTCATCACCTTGCAAATTTTCCCAAGCCTCTTTCATGTCTTGTAATTGAAGTCGCAATATTTGATTGTCTTCTTCTGCATCTCGCAACATATTCTTCAACTCGACATTCTCTGCTTGAATGCTCTAGTTGATTTTCTATAGCTCATTGAGATGTGCCTGCTTTTGTGTCTTTTCCATCTTACATTAAACACCTGCAATACCTGTCAATCCTACTCTGATATCAGTTGATCTGAAACCAGGGTGACATTGTTACCAATCTTGTTTTGGTTCTATGCCACTTAATAAAGGTCAGATTTAGAAGTTTGGATCTAATGAACTTGATTGTATCAAAGGTGAAAAGATGTATTTATGAAGGCTTGAATCCAAATTGAATATAACTTGGTGAATGTGTCGTTAGTCCCATAATCCATTACTTAATGCATTAATGAACATAATTGTGGAAATAAAACATGAGACAAAATATCAACACATGAGGCAAGAGATCACTGAGTTGTTAACAAAGTTCACCAGGCCATCTTGGCTACATCTCCGGATCCGCTTGGAATACAAATCACTTGATTATCCTTCCTATGAAAGGGCTTAAATATTCTCACAAAATGTGGCACATTCTCCAATTCTTTCACATAAGTGATATTTATTCAGACACCAGAAGGACTACATTCTCCTCGATGGAGGGGGCTCAACTCTCCCAATGAAGGGGCTTACAAACCTCAAGCATGATTGCTCGATTCTCTCCTCAAAGATATCCCCAAAAGAGCCTCCACATATGGCCTCCTAAATCTCTCCCATTGAAGGGGTTTAAATATTTTCCTTAGTCTCCACATTCATGGAGACAAGATCCACAAATTTAGGATCTAATAACCACTCAAGGAAAAAAGTGAGAAAACTAATAACCACTCAAGGACAAAAATGAGAAAGCTTCTCAACCAATCTTAACTTCCCTTGAGATTACGAAACGAATTCTAATAAAGTGAGGAAGAGTCCTGTTATCGCACAGTTTGTAGGAAGGGTTTAGGTAGCTTGAGTCAAGGCTTCAAACTGGCGTAACAGGAGCTTCCCCACCCATTGTCACCTCGATGGGG
>SNQJ01S0090900.1:4796-22372 GCA_010110895.2 Picea sitchensis | reverse complement strand
AAATAAGGGTCGAGGGTATGAAAACCCTAGCTTGGAGATTATTGTAACAGAGCGCTGCTCTATTGGAGGTTTCCCCCTCGAAGAGGCCTGTGAACATTGCTATCTGAATCAAAGTGCTATTTCTGTTTCTATTGCGTATATCATTTCTGTGTATTGTGAATATTATGCTGGATATTTTACTGTCATTCTGTTATTTCTAGCATTACATTTCTATTCTGCATATTTTATATATCTGGTATCTTGCACAAACATGCACGAACTTGAATATTGAACTATATGAATGAGAAGAATGAGGTCTAAACCCTAAGGTGCAAACACTCTTGGGCCTTAGGACTAGACCTTGAAGAAAATGCTTCTTAGGGTGCAAACACTCTTGAGCCCTAGGAACTGTTTTCCTTCTTCTTGTTCCACTAGGTCAAGGATCAAAGACTAAGGTTAAAAACCTAAAGTGAAAACACTCTTGGGCCTTAGGCTCTTAACCCTAGCAAAGGATGATTTCACAAAACTTTGACAACAAAACTTTGTGAAGGAGAGAAGCACTTATGTCTCCTTCCTAGGGTTTGAACAAGACAAATTAACATGCAACAAGATAGTAATTAACACTTTATACATTAGCAAATGACATGAAAATGAAGAAATTACTTACTTCTCCAAGTTGCTAGGTCATACAAAACCCTAGTTGCAAAAATACATCATCCAAGAAAGTAAGAACATCCACAAAAGATCCTTCTCCGAGATATCCCATGAGATGAAGAGACTATGCGAGAGAAATAACAAATTTTTTTAGAGTTGCCCCACTCCAAGTGAGTGAGGAAGTGATGATGGAAAAAAGAGGAGTGCTAGACTTATTTATAAGGAAACCTGGCACTCCAAATGTCACCAATATGAAAAGTCATGTCTCTTAAGTGGGGCTGACCCCTTAGATTTTCCTTTACAAATGTCAAAAATGCAAAAATAATACAAAAATGGCCACAGTGGTGACATCATGCCCCCAATGAGCTAGGAGGGGCTCTCCAAGGCCACGTGTCATCGTCTGAGGTGAAAAGGTGGTGGAATAATGCTACATCCATCTCAAAGTCATCACTGGCATCCAAATGGTAGTAAATCCCCTCATCATCTATCAAACCCTAGCATGATGTCATCATCTAAATGCCCAACATCCAAGGTGAAAGGGGTGGCATCTGAAGAGGAGAGGGTTGTACATCATCTCTATGTGTGCTCCAATCATCTCCCTGTGAAACCTCCTTCATCCAGTGTAATATAGGCTCTTGGGTGTAGAACCCAAGGTGTGGGATTTCTACCCATCTCTATGCCACCATGACCAAATTTGTCAAAATCAAGCCCATATGTTCATCTTCCAAGGTCTTGAAGATGTGAGCACCCATGTATGAATGTGTCAAGTCATTGGGTGACTCACTACTCTTCATCACACGTTCCATATCCTGCAATAAAGACACAACGTCCTGGGTGAAATCACGGGGCATCCTTCAAAGAACCGTGTCAGTGGCATCCAAATCAAAACAAAATATGAAATCAATTAAACCAGCGTTCATAAGATATGTTAGTGCTAAATCATGCAAAGTAAGTTATTACTTAAGGTATAAGCCACATGAATAATTCACCTCAGTATCCCCTTCAAATATCACACCATCTTAGGACTTTATATAAGTTGGAAAGTTTGAATATGGGAGGGCCTTCATCAAACCCTATTAGGTGTGCCAATCAAAACAATGAAAGAAAAAACCCAGGTAGAGGGATATGTCCCAAGGGAAATAGTGAAATAAAAGAACCCTTCAAGAGTAAGTGTGATAGTTGTACGTGTTGGGCTTACTTCATTCCTATGGTGTCATTGAGTCCATTTCTATGAGCGCTTTTGTGGAGGGTGCGCTTGCTCTTGAGTTACCACTTTCTAAGCACTATTTTTTCCAAACCCCTTTACTGCCTTTTTATTTTGTCCTCTTATCATATTTGCAAGTCCCCTTTTATAAGGTTTCAAGCTATAACATCAGTACTTGGGACTGGGAGAGCACGAAAAGGGTAGAGCTCAAGTTTGGAATGGATTTTGTGAGTCCTTTCTTATTATTCCTTTCTTTCTTTAGCAACATTATTTTATTCTTCTTAGTATAAACTACGATCAACCTCTAGGCCTTCAACCCTTCTTCTCATGAGAGAATGGACCATGCCTCATTACTGAAGTTTAGTACACTGTGATAGGATCCAAGATGAATATTTTTAGGTATGGTGGGGAACAGAACGTTACCCTTGTGAGGGTCCCCCGGTAGTACCCCTTGTCCCTGGGCGGTGACAACATAGGACTAGGGTATAGAAGTTGGCCACCAAGGTGAAACAAGGAAACAAACATAACTTCTTGGGCCAATGATCCATTATTCAACTTCAACCAATGATCCTCATCCATATTCCTAGTAAATTAAGCACAAGAACTTGCATGAAATAAGGACTAACATACCTCATGGTGATGTTGGATTACCATCTCCCATACACCTATTTGACTGGATGTGAAGAGCTTGGTTGATTTGTAGTAGAAAATTCAATTTGAGGGGGTTGTTGGGCTGATATTTGTGGACATGCTAATCATCATCATGGTTGAGATCATTGTCTCCATTGTGGGCCATGAGACATGATCTCCTCTAGTTACCCATAGGAAAAATACCTAACCCTAGAAGATGAAACACCAAAAATATTGCGGGCCCCGAGGTGGTTTGTTGATGCGTCAAATTCTCGGGGGATTTTTTTTCTTCATATGATATCTCTTTGGGGCGCACAATAGCTTGTTAGAAAGAAATATCTAAGGATTACAACTTTTGGCTAACAACATCCCATGGCCCCTCGAATGTCCAACCAAAAAACACCATTTAGGGCCTCAAAATGACCCCAAAAGTTTGGGACCCAAAAACCCATAGAAACAAATTCAAGAAGATAGAGAACTGTTGAGCCAGTGGAAGAGGTGGGTGGCCACTGATATCCACCTAGATCATTCCTCCCCCTTTAAGAAGCAATGGTCTCCATTGCGTCAATTTCCCTTATTAGATGGGGAAAAGTTTGCTAAATTTAGCTCTTGGTGAGCCGCTTACCTTAGTGAAGAAGTTGTCCTGCTTTGATGACCCTGTCAAGTTGTATGTTCTATGGTGGGTGCCTTTTATATGTGTATCCATGATTTTATTAATTGTAGCATGCTCAAGGAAATTAAGGTTGAGTTCTGTAGGGGCCAAATGCTCAACTACTTAAAATATGGACAAAGGAGCTCCACATTAATGTCTGGATGTAGGCCAAGGAATGGGGGAATACTTAATTCAAAATCATTCTCACCTACAACCTTGGTGATGGGGTAGTGCCCATATCAAAGTGGGTGAAGGTTTTGATGGAGTCTTGCAAGTTGCTCTTTCTGCAAATGAAACCAGACCTTATCACCAACTTGAAACTTGTGTAGAACCTGATGTTGGTCATGTGGATGCTTGTACTTGCCATTGGCTTTCCACAAGATGTCATAGACTTGTTGGCGGATGTTCTAAATCCATTCAACAAATATGGTTGACTTATCAACCTCAGTTTGAACATGGCTAGATTCTTCATGTGTGGATGCAATGGGAAGAGCTACATCAATTGGGGCTAATCATTGGAACCCCAAGCACACCTGAAAAGGGTTATGGCCAATAAAGCTATGAAGGGTTCAATTATAGCTATGTTGAACATAAGGAAGAATCTCATCCCATGTGCAAGGATGTTTGGAGTAGTACATTATCACGATATTCATAATAATTTTATTAACTACCTTCGTCTGTCAATCGGTTTGGGTGTGGAAGGTAGTTGATTTGGTGAGCTTGGGAACATCAATGACCACATATTGGACCAGAATGTACTCAAGAACCTGCTATCACGATCTGAATTAATAGTCTACGGTAGCCCGAAATGAACCCAAACATGTTCAAAGAAGATCTTAATAGTGTCCTCGACTGTGATACTCTTCTTACATGGTGTTAAAACTGCCATCTTATAGAATCGATCAATGACCACGAAGAAACCATCATTACCATGCTTGGTTGAAGGTAGACGATACATGTAATCCATGGATATGGACTCCCAAGGCCTATTGGGAGTAGGCATAGGGGTGTACAAGCCTTATTTCTTAATGGCATGATCTATATACTTGCTGACATCTTGTCGAAGCTTCGACCAATAAAAATATTTTTGTAGTACTACCAATGTTTTTCCACACCAAAGTGTCTTGCAACATGACTGTAATGAACTTCCCAAATCATCTTTGCCCACTCGTTTGAAGGAACATAGAGGTGGCCCAGATGGCATAATATTACATCCTGGATATGAAAGTCTGGAACTAATTTTTTTGCGCTCAATTTCTGATAGGTAGCAACAAATTTATAGTCATTGTTGTATAATTGTGGTCACCCAGAGGTCTCAAGCCCACAAGAGTTAAGAATTCTGGTTAGTTCCATAACCGAGGGTCAACTAAGGCAGTCTGCAACATGGTTGGTGATGCCCTTCTTGTACTTGATGTTCAAGTGGAATTGTTGCATGTATGTGGACCACTTATGATGGCATTCATTTTGTAACTTTCCTTGTGTCTACATGGATTGCAGAGGCCATTGATTAGTGTGGATAATTGTTTCCTTTCCCATATGTTAGCACTCTGTAAATTTGTTCGGCTGATAAACAAATGAAAGAGGTAACCTAAAAACCAACTTTAGAGTTGGGTACTAGCCTGCTCAGCTCAGAGAGGGCTCTCTCATGTCACTTGGTGTGTCTTTGTCAGTCCATGGCCAGGTTTGTTGTTTTGGGGGTTTTTTATAAATTTTCTAGAAAGGAAGGGGAGGGACACTTAGGGTTATGGAGTCAAAATTATGAAATTGAATGAAAACACTGACTGGCCAGTAGAACTCTCCAGAGGATAAAGGCTAAGTGAGGTGATGAATCTGAGTTATAAATTGTAGTTTGCAGAGTGTAAGAAGAAAAATAAAACAAGTAACTGCATCAGAGCATTAATGAAATGAATTTTGAATTAGTTATGAAGAACTTAACACAATTTAAATTGCTTAAGCCAAGAGCATCACAAGATGAATTATGGGCTTTTAAACTATCCAATTTAAGCAGAAGACAGTGTAAATGGAATTAAAGAACACAGGAAATACATACAAGGAGAGAAAACAAAACTCATATCACCACCATTAGAATATTTTCATAGAGACTTCAAAAGCTTCTACATATGTATTCAATTCAGCTCCATAAAATTACAATTGAATTCCGAACAACTAAAAAGGTGCCCTTGCACTTCTGCCAACATTAATACATTTGGAACTTCTGACATTTATACAATTCGAGTTTCTTAAGTTAGAAACAGATTACAATAGCTGAACTGAAACTTTTCAGCTTCTAAAATTGATTACGATAATTATAAATGACAATTTCGGTATGGGAACCGATTACAATGATTAATCAAAAAAATGTTTCATGAACCACTGTCGATTCCTCTGACTCTTCAGGTTCTTCCTTTTCCACTTGTCCTATTTTGGTCTTTTGTTTGATCTCCCATATTTGGTGACACCTGGGCATTATCTTCTGGTTCCTGAAAAACTACAACATTTTTTACCCAACCGCACTATCTCCTTCCATTACAAGTCAAAAGGGATATCATAATCCATCATTTATTTGATTAGGATCTCCAGGTCAATGCAAGAGGCATATGTCATGACTGGTAGTCCGATATTCACTGTTTTGAACTGATTCAAGATCTCAAAATTTGTAATCAAATATTCAACCAAGGTTGCTCCTTTCAAGTTTTCCTCCAGGTTTTAAAAATTGGAGTGATCCATTCTGCATTGAGCGAGGCGAGAGTTATATTCCTCCTGATCATAAAATTTTCCTTTTCCATCCCAAAATGGTGGGATGCCTTTGATGAACAACTCTTCAAACAAATCCTTGAATTCTTGTATACTTTGCTCCATTTGTATGGCCTTAGTTTGAACTGATTTTAGCAAGTTATGCTTGGCAATGACCCTCTTGGCCCAGATGATCAATGTAGTCCTATATTTGACCCCAATGGTATGAAGCTTTGCAGTAGGGATGGGGTTTAGTAGGTTTATGGCATTTTGGGTCCACTCTAATGGTTTCTTTGCTAAGGTCTCATTCACAACAGTGCACCGACTTCTGGATGTGATGGCCATGCTATCTTTATCATTGATGAAGTTCAAGTACACCCCGAACTTGGCAGCTTCAACTGCAATAGAATCCCAGATGATGTGCTTGGCTCCCTGTAACAGTCCTTTGCCTCTCAACCTTGTTTTCATCTTGTCTACCCTTTCCTGCAAAGCTTGATTCTCCTTCTGAAATTGAGCCATCCTCTCATCTTTTGTTCTCATTTCTAGCTTCAATTTCTCTATGTCTTCCTATAGCCCTTTGATTTATCCCACCTTCAGGTTAACTTGTGACATATCCTAGATAAGTCCTTCAGTGCTTGGCCCAGCTTCTGTAGTAGAAGGTACAACTACAACCGTGTTTGGTAATTATGTCTGTCCTTGTGACCAATTCACTTTTTCGTGCTCTAGTTGTAATATCTTGGCCTTGTAGTTCAATGCCTCTTGTCGAAATGCCTCATTTCCTGTTGGGTGTGCCAATTTTTAAGATCCACTCAACTCTGTTGGGATCTATCTTTATCCCCTCTTTTGAAATAATGTGATCCAACAACTTCCCTTCTTCCATGCCAAAAATTGACTTCTCGGGGTTCAGGGAAATGCCAAACTTTCTACACTTCTGAAAATCCCTTTTTAAATGCTTGAGATGTTCTTCATCAGAAACTGAATACATAGTGATATCATCTAAGTAAATAACATTGAATTTGTCTTTCTCATTATCAAAATCTATGTCCATAGCCCTTTGAAATGTTTCCCCTGCATTCATGAGCCCAAAATGCATCTTGGCATACATGAAGGTACCCCACGATGTTGTGAATGTTGTCTTTTCTTGATCACCAGGGTGCACCATGATCTGATTGTACCTAGAGAAACCATCCAACATTGACATATTCTGAGAACCTACAACTTTCTGTAGAATGTGATCTATCTTAGGCAGCTTTCTGTAGAATGTGATCTATCTTAGGCAGTGGGTAGTTATCCTTGAGAGACACCCTGTTCAGATTTTTGAAGTCCACACACAACCAAATTTCTCCACTATTCTTTCTGACATGCACCAGATTTACCACCCATTTAGAAAACCTTAGAGATATTATGATCTTTGATTCAAACAACTTCTTTAGCTCTTTCTCAATCAAGGGCAACAACAAAGGATTTATCCTTCTTAATTTTTGTTTGAAAGGTTTATGATCTTCTTTGATTGGGATCACATGATGAATTACCTTGGTATCATAAACTTTCAGATCTTCATATCTCCAAGAAAAAACATCGGGGAATTATTTCATTAAATTGATGTATCTTTACTTGACTTCTGGGCTAAGTGTTTTGGAAAACTTAATGATCTTGGGATCTTCCTGAGTCCCAATGTTGCAATCTTCAACATCCCCTTCATTTACTGTAATTTTTGGACTCCTGGCCACATCATTGTTATCAAAAAGTTTCTCCAATGGGACCAAGACTTTGCGCATGATGTTACTTTTCAACTGCACTATATCTCTACCAAAAATCTGATTTTTGAAGTAACCATCCTTTGTGAACATAACTGCATCTATCTCTTCATCACAATATTCTTCATCAATATTTCAATTCTCAAATCCATCTTCCATTTTGAGGAAACTTTCTATTTGTTTATCATCTTCAAAAACCTGCCAGTACTTAATATTATCAGGCATTGTTGATATGTGCTTGATCTCAACTTCATATCCCCTGCTAGGAAATATTGGAATTTTGAAAACTGAATCTGAAGTAGCAAGGGCATCAAAAATCTGATTCTGACCCCTTGGAATCGCTGAGAGGCTATATTCTAAAAATTCCTCAAGAAGGTCAAGCACTGTATTCCTGTACGCTCTTAATATGGGGTGCTTTTCTTGATATATTCCTTTTACCCGATTTATGATCAACTCATAATCCCCATGAACAACTATCCTCTAATCACCCATTTCTTTTAAAGCCTTCAATCCTAACACCAATGCCTCATATTCAACCATGATGTTTGTGTAATCAAAAGCAAGCTTATAAGAGAACAATTTTGTAGCCAATCTGGGGGGATTATTCCACACACCTGCTCCCACCCCCTCTCTACTAATAGCTCCATGAAAGCTCATGCTCCACATCTCATTTTCTGCACTGTCCTGTTGTTTTGAAATTTTCTCAATCTGCTGATCAGATTTGTCTTTGACAGCCATATCAATCTCTGGCCCTTTCTCTTCAAAACACAAATCATTGAAGAAAATGGAATAACCCAACTCAGTCTCCACATAGTAGATTGAATGGTTATTCTGCTGGGCCTTGTTACTGACCATGTATTTGAGCAAAACCTCCTTGTACAATCTCCTATCTTGACCGAAGAAAAGGATGGTGGCGTATGCCATATCCATCTGTAGAGTTCCCTTCAACTTTGCAACCCATGACCTAGATAACAACATTCTAAACTTGGGAGGGATATCAACATCCACTACATACATGACCATATTCTTAGTTGTAATTTGAGACAAAGACACCACTGGATCTTTGATTAGGCCTAGGCATTTCACCTTCCTTGAACCAAAGGAGAACAGATCTTTGTAAGGCCTTGTGATGTCAAGGCCCAATTGGTCCATGACCACCTTGGGCATCAGGTTATGGGATACTCCTGAATCTAGCATGGCATTGTGCATAGTCATATCATGGATATTCATGCTGACATAGAAAGGGGGGACCTCTTCAACATAACTATTTTCCTCTACACGTGTGCCAAATAAGATGGCATGATGATCATCTTGTATGTTCAAAGTGTCAGAAGTTTGTTCCATCTTGAGCATCTTGATGATCTGATTTCTATATTCACTGTTCTTGATCAGTTCATTGAATGGTACAAATATTTTATGTAACATCCCCAACCACCCACAGGCCGGGAAATTCCACCGCTCAGACACTTTACTTAGATCTGAAACCGTTCTGTAATGTCCCCGACCATCCATGCCGGGCCACTCTACACCAGAGAAAACATATGTTCTCTGTGCGGGACATACTGTAACATACTCAACATCCAAACTGAGCTATGTCACATAAATTTATATCTGCATGTGATTTAAACATATCCACACACAAAACTCTTGTGGAAGCATTATATATAAAACATAGGCATACAAATATATCTATAAATACACAGATTCACACTGAAATCACCATAAACATACACATTTAGCATATACAAGAAATACCCACAAATATACATATAGTCATAACTGTTGCACCTCTTTTGTCACCGAAATGAGAAAAACAAAGGTGCTTACAAGCTTAGTTGGGTTAGCTAAGCAAGACAGAAGTAAAGGAAAGGGTTAGAAGAATCAAGCATAAAAGACTAAGCTAAGAATTAAACTAGGAATGATAAAAACAATTAAACTATAGTGCATAAGGAAATATGAACAAGAAACAAACAAGACTCATGTCACCAATGGAAAGGATTGTATTAGTGAAAAGAAAACACCGAAGAGAAAGGGGGACTTTAGGTTCCTTCTTCCTCCAAGGGAGGGCTCTTGGACCCCCAAGATTGAGCTCTTCTTACAACTTGAAAACTTTGAAAGAAATGGTGAAAGAATCTGAACTTAATTCGCTCAAAGGGTGATGTGAATAGCTCAAATGGAATGGTGCTAGTATGCTCTTGATGAGAAAAGAGGATTCACTAAGAGAATAGCAGCAACATAACCTTACAAATGAATTCCTTGAATATGTAGTGCACCCATGGCCTCTTTTTATAACACAACTTTGAGGTGTTATGCAACCAACTTTTAGTGTGAACAAGGGGCTGTTTAGGGCACCTTTAGGTCTTTGACCAGCCACCCAGCCGGATTCAGCCGAGATTTGGATGTCAAATCGACTTGGAATCTGAACCAGAAGTGGGTGGGAGGCCGACCAACATCATAAATGTGTCGTTCTTAGGTGTGTGTGGCTTTTATCCTCCATAGTCGCGCATTGTGCACATGTGTTCTTTTCCTGCGTTTCTTGATGGTGCATGTGCGTGCGCTCCTTGCATAGTCATAGCGCATCCTGATTTTATAACTAGTTGTATAGTTTTGGACCTTTTGGAAATGTTTTTTTGGTAATTTTGGTCCATGGGTGAACTTAATAACTGTTTGGAGATGCTGGATTCCTGTAACCATTTGCAAATGAAATTTCAGTGATAATAGATGCTCCCTAATGGACGAGGTTAGGAGCATACGTATAGCCAAAATTCATCAATGTTTCTTCTATTGAGAGTACTATTGTAAGAAAGAGCGATAAAAAGAGTATCAAGAGCGACCCATTGGAGGGAGGGGGGAACCTGTAGGACCCGACCTTTCTGAAGTTGTGAAAAATAAATTGTGTACAAACGAGGCGGGCATGCCCCATGCTCGTGTCATGTAACTCAAAACATGTGTAAGATAGTCACTGAAGTGGTATGTTGGTGAAGATGAGTGCAGTTCCCTCGGGGGCATGTTGATAAGAGTAGAGGACAATTATGATGAGGAACAATACTCTGAAAAGTAAGCAATGACACTTGGAGGAAGTATGAAGGATTTGGCGAGCATTGATGGCCCAACAAATTTTAGAGGTCTTCGGCAAATATAAAAACAACTGCAATAGTCGCAAAGTAAGACCCACCGTAACATGAGAGAGTGTTGAAGTCGAATGTTATGGGGGTCAACAACAATAGAGAGAAATGATGGTTCTCCCTGTGCCGTCCGAGACTCCTCATTGTAAAGGTAATGAGAGTCAAGATATTGTCGCCCTTCTGGAAATGGTGCTGATGTCGACAGAAAGGGATTTAACGTGACGCTGAGAAGCAGAGGGCTTTAGGAAATTCACTGGATGGGATAAAAAACCGAGGAGATACATGGACAAAGTCAAGATGGGTGGAGACTCAAGAATTCCCTTGGTTGTGGATATATGTGAAGTGGCAGCAACCATACAACTAGGTCGAGTGTCAGGGGGACAACTAGATGGGGGATAAGTTGTGCCAGAGGTGGGACAAAGTGAATAAACTCAGAGAGCAGAGGTAAGTGGCCTATGGGATACTTGGGGTTTTTGGACTATGTCAATAGGGGTAGAATATAATGGATGCCCCAACTAAGAGAGACATGGGTTGTGTTTGCCAAAAGGAAGAAGGTCGTCAAAGGTGATGAAAAAAAACTATGTAAATGTTGGAAACAAAGGCTTTGTACAATTACCAAATAAACAAATAATTGGGAATGAGTGTACAAATACAGAAATGGGTGCCCCAGTGCAAGATGGCTTGGCCTATGAGGGCGCAAGTTGTGTAGGGAACTGGTGGAGGGTGAGGGGCCCCATGGGTGGGTCTCTGTATGAGGTAAATGAATGAAGGGGAATTCGCAGATGGGAAAACTGACTGTGGATGAAATGGATGGTTAATGATACAGTGGAGGTGAAGTCAAAATAAAACCATGATGAGATAACCTGGGAGTCCATTGGGAAATCTAGAAAAGAGCGGAGAAGGAGCATGTGGCCGATTCTCGAAAATACGTAAGGCTATCGGGACTCCCATCTCTAAAGGGTGAAAAAAGAATGAGTGTCAAAGTGGCAAGGGGGACTATGAATGGGACAACTCACATGGGGGAGAGTTCTACTGGGTGACAGTACCAAAATGCAGTGGAGGTGATAGTACTGCAGAGCTGGATATAGGGACCCTAAAGGCAAATTTCAGAGGGTGTGACTGGAGATGCAATTGAGATTCAGAGGGAATGATTACATGCCAGTGTCGATCATATACCTGAAGGGGTCGCACTGGTGTGTGATGACCAAGTACCTGCACACATGAAAACCAAATACTCGACGTGAACAATATCTGAAGATAACGAACATATAACAGTTATTTGATAATTTTGAACATGAGCATGCATACCTGAACGGGGTATGAGAAAATGGCTCCCCGGGGGCCAGGGATGGATGGTGACCTGGGAAGCATGACTGCGTAGGCAATGGGATCCTGATCCCATGGCTGAAGAGGTCGTCCAAATATGCGAGGATGATATGAGCCAGGTCATGAAAAACGTAGGTCATGGCCCGTTGGAAAGTGGCGTTGGCATTCTTGAGGCCAAATGGCATGACATGATACGCAAAGGTGCCCCAAGGGGTAGTGAATGTGGTCTTGTATTGATCAGTGGGGTGAATTTGGATTTGGTTGTAGCCAGAGAAACCGTCCATGAAGGACAAAGCCTTGTGACCTGCGCAATCATCGATAATTTGGTCGATGAAGGGCATTGGAAAGTTGTCTTTGGGACAGGCGTGATTGAGGTCGCAGAAGTCTGTATAGACACGGATAGTCCCCTATTTTTTGTTAACAAGGATAGGGTTGTAAACTCATGACGTATAGGCGATGGGGTAAATGAACCCTGCAGCGCGTAATTTGTCAATCTCATCTTTGATGGCCACTGCTTTGCATGGGTGTAGCGGTCGCTGTTTTTGGTGGACTGGTGTGATATCAGGCCAAGTGTTGATTCGATGTTCAAATATAGAGGGGTCAAGGTCGGGCATCTCTGTGTATGACTGGGCAAAAATGTCCCGGTATTTCTAGAAGAGAGATTTGTAAGTAGTAATTTCGTCAGGAGTGCATGCGACACCAATAGTGATTTCCTCGACGACTCCCTTTTTGATGGAAATATCGATTTTAATGGTGGGGGAAATGTTGGCCATATTGCCTTCTTCAAAAGCATCAGGGGCAGGGATAGGGTTGTTGAACCAGTCGATATGCCCTGATGGGATAAAATCCTTGGTTTCTACTGCGTATATGGGGTATTGGTTAGGAGGTGCGAAGGCTTCCTGTGAAAGAAAGAGCGATCGGTGGTGTAGCACATCCCATGGGTAGTCGGGGGTGATTAAATCCTCGAGCATGTCCTTGTCACAGTGGAATTGTCAGGAATACAAGGGATCTAGAAGAGGAATATCGATGACTGTCACCGTGCGATTGTCGTCTGGTGATGAAGAAGCAGTGGGAGTGATGCAAGCAGATTGTGATAGTTCACTCGACATAAACCAAATATCGAGATACTGAGGGTTAAAAATGGTAGTCGGGCGTAAAGTTTTTGTGGGGAAGTGAACGGGGGAATTGGGGGGATTTGGGGGTAAATCCTCATATAAGTCATCCAAGAACCACGGGGGAGTAGGGAGTGCCTCAGGTTCTGGTGAAAATATATGAACCATAGCAAGTGATGGGGTAAGGGTATTCACTGGTTCTGCGGGAAGAGAGGGTGTGTGATTTTGAATAAGGGCCATTTGGTGACGCCTGTATTCAATGATCATAGGACATTGATATGTGAAGTGATCAAGTGATTCACATAAAGAGCAAGGACATCTCATCCGTTCGTTGACTGAAGTCGTGACATAATGGACGTTGGTGACGTGAGTTGGGGTGGGTCCTTGCTGAAAACTCCGGCATACGACTGTTAGCATCTGCTGGAATTGAGGTAATGCTGGACAATGGTGTGTGTAATGGCCATATTCTGAACAAATGGTGCATGCGAATTTGGTTTGCAGTCCTTTTTTACTTGTGTTCTGGGAGATAGTGGAAATACTGGAGGAAGCGATGAGCGATGGTGGTGCTCGAGGGAGTTGAATAAGGTTACGTAACTTGAGGAGAGAGGGATATCGAATAGTGGGGTGTCCTTATTTCTTGCAGATTGCACAAGGAGGTTGGATGCAAGGAGGGAGAGGAGCGATGGGCTCTTTCTTCTTTCATCTACCCCCAGCTGTAGCGATGGAATTAGAAAGAGGGGGTGAGGGTGTTTCTTCGAGAGTAGGTATTGGAATCTGCATCGAAACTCCGTCGGTTTGGGGAGGGAGGGATGGTTGAGGGACCATCTCTGGAGGATGTAGATACCAAACTGGGATTTCCAGTACCATGTTAGGAAGGGTAAGAATTGCAGTTACCTGGAAGGCTTGTATACCTGGTGGGGGGTAAAAGAAAGGGATTTGGGTAATGGCTTGGGGGACTGTTTCCCAGATTGGGATATGGCCCTGGGGGAGGGGAAGATCAAGAATGGGTTGAGCTGAGCTAGTTCCAGGGGGTTCCTGAGGGAGGAGTTTTGTGACTAGTGGGACGTTAGGGATAAAAGAGGCCTCGATGGGAGGGAGAGTATCTTCAGTTGTCGTTCCGTTGGAGGACACGACACATACTTGGGATGAGGGATGGAGGAGCAGTGGTTCTCTGTGGTATGTCCCTAGCAAGGATGGGTCTTTAAAGATTCTGGGGCCCATCTCGATGAGTGGACATGCTTCAAGATTAGTGTGGATGAAAGGGAGGGTGGTATCGATGTTGGATGAGGGGTTGGGCTCATAATGTGATACTTGATCGATGGTAATGATTTTTCCGTTATGTGAAAACACCATGGTTTGGAACACAGAAGAGGTGACGAACTTCATCGCATACATGTAGCTACGACCGAACAAGATATTGTAGTCGAGCGGGGCATCGATAACCTCATTGTCAATCAGAACGGTTTTTCCTCCGAGCTCGATGGGGACATTTTGGAAGAGTCCCTCCGGGGATGAGGGTCTTCCATCGTAGGCTCTTAAGGTAATGGCAGATGGTATACATTCGGGGGAACTGAGTTTCTGCCATACAGATTTTTCCATAATGCATGTGGATGCACCCTCATCAATGATGCAGCGGTGACCTGTAATGTTCCAGATTTTAACTGGGATTTGAAAAGCGATGAGAGCAGGGAGGCGAGGTTCTCCACTATCGAGATCAAATGTAATGAGTCGAGTATCTGCAGAGTCGACTACCCCGAGGGTGGAAAGTAACGACTTCCGTTGAATAGGAAAAGTTTGAAGGAATTCTAAGACTGGCATAGTAGCAGGAGATTGTGCCAAATCATCGACCATACTGTAATTATGAGCTTCCCTAGCCTGAGGGTTGTGGACATTCCTACGTAAGGGGATGTGATGAATACAAACGGGTGGGTTAGTATTAGGGCGAGGAATCATCAAAGGAGGCCCAATTACAACTGGGGGTGTGTCCAAGGTGGTGGGAGCCAACTCAGGAATTGCGTTGTATTGACGACTGCGTGTTTGTAGAAGAACTTCTTCCTCGCTAGTGAGGAGGATAGTACGGTCGACAAGATTTCCTGGATTGGGATATTGTCCTATCTGTGGTAGGGTAGGTTGCATGTCTTGTTGGGTGTTCATTACCCCCTGATGCGGGATGGGGTTTTGCAGCACGACTGGGGGTGGCTGCTGCACATATTGCGATGGGGCCTGCTGGGGGCAGGCGGTGCCGGGGGACGTGGTCCATTTACAAATTCTTTCATCTATTTAAAGTTGACGATTTGGGGGAAATGGTGAGTATAGTGACCAAACTCACCACAAAGGGCACAAGGGAAATTGGTCTGAAGAGTGTTGTTATTTTTCCCTTGGCGTTTATTATTACCCCCTTGAGGGTTTTGGTTCCCTATGTTTTGGTTGCCCCCAGTAGGTTGGTTCTGGTTTCCTCTTGGTCCGGGATTATTATTGTTCTGGTTTTTTCCTTTCTTTCTGGCATTGTTCAATTGATGGGATGGATTTTCCGTATTCAGTTGTTCAAAATTTTGATATTGCTGAATGGGAGAGGGTTGAACAAAATTAACCCCAGCGTGTGGATGTCCTTGTGGTGGAGCCATGGGCTGTTGGGGGCCAGGAAATTGGAAGTATGGATTGTGCTGTGGCAATGATCCATAAGGTACATAGGAAGGCGTGGCACTTTTTCTAGTGCTTAGGGTATAGGATGAGGTAGAGGGAGTACCAGTGCTTGGTTGAACAGGTGGGAGTATTATGGGTGCTGGCGGGGTTCCAATGATGGGTGGAGGTAGGGAAACAGTGTATGACTGTTGATAAGGAGGAGGAGGATAATAAGGGATTCTTCCATATGCTGACGGATATTGGGGTGTGCCATACATGGGTGGTTGTTGAGGCTGTGGGTTGTGGTGTGTAGTGTTACCGATCAATCCATCTGTTGAGTGAGACATCCCAGGTTTGTCTTGGCCGAATGGCACGGGTCTTGGGGCGTCCGGGAGTACCGTGTATAGGTAGCCGGACTGGGTGTAAATGAGTTTGAACTGTTGGGTTTTGCTAATGGCTTCTTCTTCAGACTGGGGGAAGGTGGTGGCCACATCTTTGGAAAGGAGGGAAACAAGTGATTTGAGGAACCAATTGAGACATTGTTGGGGGGTAGCGTCAGCTTTGCAGAGGCTACGTCGCCGACGCCATTTTTGGATGTGGTCAACAATATGTGTTGAGGCGGTTTGTTTGAAGTCTGAGAGTAGTTCAAGGCCATTGTCGTGATGCATGGGTAGTTGAAAGAAGGTAAAAAATGATTTGGCCAAGGATTCAAAAGTCACGTGGGACCTAGATTTTTCTTCGACATACCATTTGGCTGATGGGCCAGTGAGGGTACGTTGAAATAACCTCAATCGGACAGAATCATCCATGATGCTTCTTGAAGAACACCATAGGTGAAAGGTCATTATATGGTTGGCGATATTGTCTCCTGCTTTTCCTTCAAACTTGGGGATGTCTGAAGGGAGTTTGGTAGGCATTGCAAGCCATGTGGGGTTGTGCAATATAAGATCATTAGTGAGTTTAGTTAGATCCGAGATATTGAGGGAAGCCAAATATGGAATATGGGGTGGTGGCGGAGGATTAATTCCAACCATAGTGTGAGTGGTCTGAGTACTTGACCCTTGGAGGGGGCTAGGTGGGTTTGTACTTCCTCCTTGAGAAGAAGTTGGCCTCCCGCTTCCATGTAAAGGAGAGCGAGTGGATGGTTGACCTTCGAAAGTGGACCCAAGTAAGGTGGAACCAAGCAATGCTGATCCTAAGATAGTGGCACTCATAGGGGTGTGAGAAGGGGGAGCCGATGAGTTGGCAAGACTAGTAACTCCTCCTAGAATAGGGGGGAGATTTAGCAAGCGTCTGGAATGAAGGGAGTTCTGTGCATCCCCTATGATGTTCAACTAGTTGAGTGAATGTGTGTGAATGGTGGTGAGAGCAATAAGTAAACAAGAGCCATTGCGGCAATTTCTTGGACCTTCAAAATATATTTCCAAATGAGATGTAATGAGAAGGGCATCATACATAAAGTGTTTTGATAAAGAAGCATATATATGTGGATAGGTGAATTTTTTCTACATGGGAGAACAAAGAAAACAAATGCTTGTGTCCTAGAAGACGTAACGTCCTTCTTCTCAAATAGCACTAGACCTTCCAATAACACTTGATAGTGGGGTCTGAAGCCACCGGAAGAGAAACTAGTGAAGAATGAAGCAATCGGTTATAATTAGGGGTAGAGGGGGCATATCCTGAAAGAACTAGCGATATTTCCCAATAGCCACACAAAATCTGATCAAGGTGCAATTGCAGCCCACAATTGCCACCTGGGTAGATGTCCTAAAATTTGGTCAC
>SNQJ01S0090899.1:29524-60046 GCA_010110895.2 Picea sitchensis | reverse complement strand
ATAGTGCGCAGCTATCTTTGAAACAAAAGACTTCCCTGGGTTGATAATTTATGTTTCACTTGGTTGTTTAAAATTAATTAAGCAATTATAGTGACCAACAATGATGTGGGGGCATATGTAAGGCTGCGACAGTGGATGTGATGAGACCATCTGCTAGGGAGGATGCGAGAGGTAAGACACTTGGAAAGAGGTGACAAACGGGAGTGATAAGGGGCTATGGCCTAGTGGTGAGTGGAGGATGTGATGGGCAGAGGTGAAAGACAGAGTGGAGGATAGATGGAAGAGGGAGGTGAAGGTAGTAATGGAGGTGCTAAGTGGTAAGAGGTTTTAAATGGGCCCACACAAAACCACCTCATTCCAGACCCCCCCTTATTAAAAGAAGAATGGAAAGGGGGGTCCAGAATCAATCCTTAGCCACAGATCTAGGTGCATCGATCCCATCCGTTTAGACTTGCGTTGCCCATTGTGTACCCCCCAACCATTAAGGTAGAACGACGGGGGGGGGATCCAGAATTGGACCTCGTCTGTAGATCTGGGTGCACGGATCATGACCGTCCAGATCCATGCACTTTTTAAATCACATGCACCTGTGTGTCATCCACGATTGGATGGCTAAGATATCTAGTTGATCCAATGGTCCAGATTCTTTTAGGAATACATGCACCGGGGATACATGATGTATCTCTCCCTTGACTTCTCGACAGCTACACTACAAAACTACATATTTGTGCCATGCGTCCTTTGGATGGATGATTCAGAATACTTCAATGCTTTTACTTTTATTATCCCAAAAGGCCCCATACTTTCAATATGACCCTGGGCTATGACCATGGGCCAGGATCCCGGGGCTTTGCATTTCATGTTTCAGGGTTTTGAAATCCAAGGGAGAACCCTGTCCTCCTTACTTGCGATCCCCAAAATGTGGACCGGCTACCACCTGTCCCCGCTGGATTGGACAACACAGATTAAATCATGGAATATGGGTGCTTGTTCTCTGGCCTCTACTCTGTGTTAAATCCTCGGCAACTTCATGGCACCAAACACTCGATGAACATCGATCTTGCCCCAATTAAAGATACTCGCTGTTGAAAACAAAAATGCCCTCATGTAAGCATTTTAAGCCCGAAACAATATTTTCTGAGATTTGCGCTTGGGCGCTCATGGCTGCGGCCTTTGAATAAAACACATTTGATAGGTTTTTGAATGCCATTTCATCGCATTTTACAACAAGGGCTCGAATTCAAAGAAAAAATCCCCCTTTACAAGAATATGTGCTAACACCTCCAAAGAATATGACAACAGCTCAGGGGGAGCATGTTTTATTTAAAATTGATGTCAAAGGGAGAGAAAAAGAGAGATCTGGATGCTACAGTTGGAGATCTAAGTAAAACAATGTAGCCGTTCAAGGTTGCCATCAATGCCAAAGGGGGAGATTGTTGACATGTTTACAGGCTGAGTGTGCTTGTCATTTATGGAAAGAACATCAACGATGTTGGTAGGTTTCTAGGTAGAGTGTGCATAGAAAGAACAACAATGAAGACACATAAGAGCAAGCTCGAGAAGATTAGCAGGAATAGTGTGAGTGTGCATCGATGGAAAATAGGCAAGGAGCAAATAGTATGCAAGAACAAAAAATCTTAGACATTCTTCCAAGTTGGGAGGAAGTGTTAAATCCCAAGGAGGAGCAACAGTGGCCATCAGATCAGAATCAAGTGACCAGAGGAATGGATCACAGATGAGGAGAATAAATCTCAACCATTAGATCTGAGTGCATAGACCAATGACTGTTGGATCCTAAGGAAAGTGCACAAGACAAGTACCGAAGTCATTGGAACCATCCATCATCTAGAGGACATGTGGTGAACGATCATCATTTAGCTGACTGAAAGGTCAAAGGAAGGAGGTGCTCTAGCCCCTCGAACTCGTGATATGTGAAGCCGTGAAATGACCTAAGCCATAGGATCCATAGGACACATGGCGAAAGATAAGCATTTTACTGACTGAAAGGTCAAATGAAGGAGGTACTCTAACCTCTTGAACTCATGATATGCAAAGTCATGAAATGATCCTGGCCATTGGATCCAGAGGACACGTGGCGAGTGATCAGCATTTTACTGACTCGCGAGTTGGAGAATTCAAAGGTGTGTGTTGTGGGAACTCGCGATATGCAAGGTCGCGAAATGATCTAAGTCATTGGATTGAGGAATAATCTGGGCCGTCAGATACAAGAGAAGAACATGTGGCATGTGAGGATATCGATGTCAGCAAGGACAAGTGGCAGACCATGTCAGCAAGACCATGTTGGTGAGGACACATTGTGAGCACTCAACATTTTGCTGACTCGTAAATCAGGAAATTCAAAGGCAGATTTGCAGGAAATCGTGAGGTGCGAGGTCATGACATGATCATAGATGTTGGATCATGGAGGGTTGTGGGTCATTGATCTAGAGTATTTCAGAGATCAAGAGTTGGAAGAGTCAGAGTTGGCTCACGCTCAAACACCCGACACACGAAGTCACGATATTGATCGCAGTCATCCATCATAGGGTGAGATCTCGACCGTTGATCTGATACGAGCACCCTTTGAATAAGTTCTTGGTCATAGCTTGTGGTCATGTGAGAGGAAGGAGCTAGTCCAGTTAAGCTCCATTTTGGATATCACAACTTGGGAGAGTTGAGAAGCCTCATACCAAGATCCCTGAAGTCACGAGTCATGAAGCACCTTCTGAATAGGCATTTAGTCACCGCCAGAGGTCACTTGGAAATAAAATATAGGAAGGAGCTAGTAGTGCTAAGCTCCATTTTGGAGATCGTGAGTTGGGATATTCAAGGCACTCATAGTAGAACATCGTGATATGTGAAATCACGAAATGATTTTTGAACAGGTGCTTGGTCATCGTCGGTGGTCATGTGAAAGGAAGCGGCTTATCTAGAAGAGCTAGCACCCACTGTGTAGTATTTATCAGAGAAAGAAAAGGTGCCAAGGGATGAATGCATGGAGATTTTCTCGGTAAGTACTAGAATGAAGTGACTGCGTCTGCCAGAGAATTTGAGGAGTTGTAGGGGGACTGTCAGAGGAGCCAAAGAGTCTTGAGGTAACTGCCAGTGGAGTGTAGACTCATAATAGAGGCAATTGACAAATGGAAAAGCATCAAAGACTGTTATAGCTAGTGAAGCCAAAGAATCTCAGCATAATAGCCAGTGATGATGAACGCATGAATCTAACTGCCAGAGAAGATGAAGAGTGGCTATGATGATCATGAGATGAATTGATGAGGAAACACATGCAACATAGAGATGTGAAGAAATTCTATGGTTGAGTGAAGTAGAAGGGATAAAAAAGATGCAGTGAACGATATGTAAGGAGAACACTGATGTAGTGAAGAGTATGCAGTGTCATAGCACATGAAGAATGAAAAAGGTGCACAGAGACTATAAAAACACAGAATAGAGAAGAGATCAGTGTTGTTGTTGAGAGTGATTAATGCGAGTAAAAGAAGACTATGTGTAGGATATTAAATTGAAAAATATTGTGTGTAGAGACAGAGTAGAAGAACATAAAGCTCAAATAAGAATGTGAGTAGGAAGACACTGATGCAGGTAGATCATATCAGTGCAGTAGTACAGTGATGACACTGGTAAGCTATAGATAAACACTATATCACTATAATAATTTTCAGTAACGAATTTTTTATAATCAAGGAGGTTGGGAGGTGGTAGGGAGAACTAATGTCCTCATAGTTTCAAGTGGGTGCTTGAACATAGGGAGTTGTAGATTCCATCTGGTTGCAACCATAAAAACCAGGGTGGAAGGGTGGTGCAAGGGAGAATTGGTGTTCTCTATTATACAGGTTGGTGCCTATGTGATTGGAAGTTGGTGCTTCCATCCAGTTGATGCTAGAAGACTTAGGGAGTTGGTGCTTACTTCTAGTGGGTGCTAGAGAATCTAGAGAGTAGGTGCTCTCAGCAAGAAACAACTTGCAAAACAAAGGTGGTAGCCTCATTATGAGTTGGTGCTCATAAGAATGATAATGTACATAAATAATTATCATATCAAGCAGAGGAGGTTTTCTCCCTTTATGGGTTTCCTTAGGAAATATCTATCTCTGTATATTTATTGTGTGTGATTGATGTTGAATATTCTATTTCTGCATCATTGTGATTTCCATTAAGTATTCTATAAAGAGTTTAAATGGTTATAATTGTTTAAGCACAGTGACGACTGATTCACCCCCNACCATGTCCATTTGGGATGGAAAGATCACCCCCTTCCCATGTGTTGTAGTGATGCAGGAGCATCTCTCCACGCCCGCCAGCCAGCCAACCAGCCACGTCAACGCGCATGCATTCAAATGCTGAAAGGGAGGCGCAGCCTCATTTAGATTTGAAATGAATGTAATTTAAATGCTTAGGCTGTTGAGCCAGGAAGCCGTGCTTTTATGCAGGCATTAGGTATATCGAATTTAATGCTAGATCGACTGAGATCTAGATCAAGATGCTGGACTAGACAACCATTTATTGTAATTGAATAGAGTAGGTAGACCTAGAGGGAAGCACTCGATGAGCCCCTCAGGTAAAAGGGATTTTCATATTCTCATTTTGGGAGGAGTACAGGTGTGAGTAGAGTATGAGAAGAGCCAGAGAGAGCTCGAGGGAACCTTTGTAAATACAGGCATTTGCCATTTTTAATATAATCAGAAGCAGTTTTTCCTGCATGAGTTCTGTGTTATATGGATTCCTTGGTGTGTCCTTTATATGTTGTAGACATATACTATGGTTTTGCGTTTGTAGGTTGTTTGATTTCAGGTGAAGGTATTTGAGGCTTCACACCAGGAGGGTGTGACAGAATGTTGTGGGTTCTGAGAGCCATGCATGGAAGATGCACTTCTGAACTCTGTGGAGTCAGACAGAGACATGTTGCGGCACAGGAATTGGAATCAACAACTCAGAGGAAAAATACCTCAAGGTTACTGAATACCTTGGAGACAAGGCTGTGTGGGAGAAGACACAGTTGTAGACAGAATCACTGTGGATTCTGAATAGCTCTTCCAAGTGGGCATTTGAGCAGGTGCATAGGTGCACAAAGAGAAGACAGAACTATTGGAATTTCTGGAAGAAGAAATTCTGCCAGGTGGGCACTGAGACAGTGTGAAGACAGGCACAGGGAGAAGAGAACCCTCTGAGTTCTGGGAATTAAGGAAGAGTCCACTGAAGGATCTTCACAGGGTTACTAAACACCCTGAAATCTCAATAAGAGGTTGCTGGAGAAGAAGGAGCCAGGAGGGCATCCAACTATTCCCCATCTGCGGGAGAAAGGAACAAGGACAAGTTTCCATGGAGGTTGAAGCTACAGGAAAAGATTAGGAGAGACAGCACAATGTGTGCGTGAAGACTCTACAGGAAGTAGAGATAAAATCTTCAAATATTTGAAGAAGTGCCCAGGAGGAACAACGTTTTCATACACGTTGGCGAACGAGCTGTCAGATTTGGACCAGATACCTGAGAGTCATTGGATCTGTAGAAGTTGCGAGGGAGTTAAGTCCTTGTGAACAAGAGGAGAAATCCCAACAAGAGGTGGATCCATCGAGATATCGGCACTCGAGAAATTAGGATTCTCGAGGTTGTGCAGATTGGGACATTCCAAGTCCCGAAACAGCGAAAGAAATCACAGCCATTCGTTTATGGGGACGTGTGGCGGCGATCGAGTGCCATCGGGGAAAAAATCAACTGGAGGTCATTCGTCGGAGAATCGGGATTTGGAGTTTCATGAGTCCCGTGAACAATTGCAATCAGAGTCGCGATATCGAGAAATGCGATACTCTGACAGGCAGAGAACTGTGTGGGGGCCACAGGAGTTAGAGGAGGACAGGTTGCATATTTTCACGACGGGTGAAAGAACCATTGACAAGTCAAATGCCATGAGCATCGGAGGATCGGGGATCGAAGAGTCGCGAGTCCAAGGGACGTATGCATATTGGCATCACAAACCCCGAAACCCTGATGAGAAGCTATAAGGCAATGGTCATAGGAGAGCAGGTCTTGTGGACGCATGGTCATATGTGTCAGGAGCTGAGCCAGGAGGGTTAGTGCGTGAAAAAGGTGCATCGGAGATCGGGAGTTGGAGAGGGCAGGAACTCTCGAGCACAGGGATAGTGAAACCCTGAAGCCTAATATTCATATTTCTGTGGGGAATTTGATCACGGTCCAGTGTAGGGGCCGAGAAGGTGAAGGAAAAAGACCCGTGGGTCAGAATTTCAACAGGGATTCCAGAAGGGAATCTGAGGAGCCGCTTCAGCTTAGAAGAGGGAAATAGAGCGATCCTGAGAGCGGGTGAGTTGGATATTAGACCACTTGCTTGTGTCAAGTGGTATCAGAGCTTGAACCTCTGTTTGTATACTTCAAGAAGGAGAAGGAAGGTGGAAGCAGACGGAGCGTTGGAGGACTCTATAAGGACTTATTTGCAGGTAGGCAACAGTCCATAGACAGTCAACAGGACTGTAGGATGAATCTAGAATCACTCTTAGTGCAGAGTGATAGCAGCAGGTCTATCAGGGAGGCAGATATACATAGCAAGATGGCTACTGAAGGCCATAGGAAGAAAAGCAAGGTAGAAAAGGTTGCAGAAATGGATGTAGAACTTGTTGATATAAGAGCAGAGATAGAAAGGCTCGAGTTAAAGATGCGGCAGGACAAGAAGCTGAGATGGGTGTATGAGTGGCCCATGAAGAAGCCAAATATGAAGTGGCCAGTCAAGGAATTGATGGTCAGGAGACAGCATAGGCTGTTGAGGAAGTGGTTGAGGCATGCTGAAAACCTTGACGGACATGAGGAAATGGTTCAGGTATATGAACCAAAGATTGGGGAAAATCTCGATGGAGAGAACAAAATGGGATCAGTTGAATATCTCAAAAACTGCCAGGAGAGCAGAGAGGAAATTCTATATTTCCAGGTGGGCAAGGAGTTGAGATCAGTTGAAGATATCACGGACTATCAGGAGGACAGCCAAGGAATTTCACATTGCCAACTGGGCAATGAAATGAGATCACTGCGGGATCTCGAAGACTGCCAGGAGGGTAGTAGAAGCATCCTATATTGCCAGGTGGGTAGGGATGAGCAGATGAGACTATCTGAGGGTCTCATGAACTCCGAAGTGAGTTGGAATCAGCCAGAAGAGATGACAGAGAAAGTAAGCTCAGGGCTAGATTTGGATCATCAGGTACAACTGACAGAAGATGAAGATTCATGTGGTTTTCCAAGCCATGTGAATGAAGATGATAACAAGTTACAAACCTTCACCATCCGAGAGGTTGATCTGAAGGGACTTATAATGATTAGGGGAATTGGAGTATTCCTACCATTTTCCCAGGAGAAGGCGGAATTCTGTGTTGTAGATGATGCAGCAACAATAGAAGAAGGAGAAGCAGACGAAGAGGAAGACGAGCATTCTGAGAAATGGCTCGATATTTTTAGCGATGCAGCTAAAGAGACTGCAACATGGGAGTTTGCAGCAGCAGAAGAAGGAGACATGAAAAACATTTTCTTTGCTGATCTGTGGGAGCAGGTTGAAGCCCTAGAAGAGAGGGTAAAAGTGCAGAGCGTGCACTTCCAACAGGTGAGGCTGGACATAGATGAAGAGGGCATGGGAGATCATGGTGATCTACTCATGTGCCAAAAGTTTTTGCAGCTAAGGAGACTGCAAAAGCAGAGCTAGCCATGGGATCAGCTGGATGTAGTGATCGAAGAGATCATGAAGCTGATGATTCGATCAACAGACACTACCAGCGAGGAGAGGTTGAGCATAAGGAGAGAAACAATAGCAGCAACAGCGGCAACATAATGGAGCAAATGGAAAACTCCAGATATTTGTTTGGGATCCAGGAGGATTCCAACAGCTTAGAGGGGAAGCACATGAGCAGGAGCTCATGATTTTGCAGCTGAGGAGTTTGAAGCAAGAGCATCTCTCCATGTCTTCTAGCCAGCCAACCAGCCATGTCAGCGTGCATGCATTCAAATGCTGAAAGGGAGGTGCAACCTCATTTAGATTTGGAATGAATGTAATTTAAATTCTTAGGCTGTTGAGCCAGGAAGCCGTGCTTTTATGCAGGCATTAGGTAGATCGACTTTAATGCTAGATCGGTTGAGATCTAGATCAAGATGATGGACTAGACAACCATTTATTGTAATTGAATAAAGTAGGTAGACCTGGAGGGAAGCGCTCGATGAGCCCCTCAGGTAAAAGGGATTTTCATATTCTCATTTTTGGAGGAGTAGAGGTGTGAGTAGAGTATGAGAAGAGCCAGAGAGAGCTCGAGGGCACCTTTGTAAATACAGGCATTTGCCATTTTTAATATAATCAGAAGAGTTTTTCCTGCATGAGTTCTGTGTTATATGGATGCCTTGGTGTGTTCTTTATATGTTGTAGATGTATACTATGGTTGTGCATTTGCAGGTTGTTTGATTTTAGGTGAAGGTCTTTGAGGCTTCACACCAGGAGGGTGTGACAGAACACTACAGGTTCTGAGAGCTGTGCATGGAAGATGCACTTCTGAACTCTGCGGAGTCAGACAGAGACGTGTTGTGGCATAGGAATTGGAATCAACAACTCAGAGGAAAAATACCTCAAGGTTACTGACTACCTTGGAGACAAGGCTGTGTGGGAGAAGACACAGTTGCAGATAGAATCACTGTGGATTTTGAAGAGCTCTACCAAGTGGGCATTTGAGTAGGTGCATAGGTTCACAGAGAGAAGAAAAAAATGTTGGAAGTTCTGGAAGAAGAAATTCTGGAAGAAGAAATTCTGCCAGGTGGGCATTGAGACAGTGTGCAGACAAGCACAGGGAGAAGAGAACCCTTTGAGTTCTAGGAATTGAGGAAGAGTCCACTGAAGGATCTTCACAGGATTATTGAACACCCTGAAAGCTCAATAAGAGGTTGTTGGAGAAGAAGGAGCCAGGAGGGCATCCAACCATTCCCCATCTATGGGAGAAAGGAACAAGGACAAGTTTCCATGGAGGTCGAAGCTACAAGAAAAGATCAGAGAGACAGTGCGATGTGTGCGCGAAGACTCTACAGGAAGTAGAGATAAAATCTTAAAAGATTTGAAGAAGCGCTCAGGAGGAACACCATTTTCATACGCGTTGGCGAACGAGTTGTCAGATTTGGACCAGATACCCAAAAACCATTAGATCTACAGAAGTTGCGAGGGAGTTAAGTCCTCGTGAACAAGAGGAGAAATCTCGACAAGAGGTGGAGCCATCGGGATATCGGCACTCGGGAAATTGGGATTCTCGAGGTCGTGCAGATCGGGACATTCCAAGTCCCGAAAAAGTGAAAGAAATCGCAGCCGTCCATTTGTGGGGACGTGTGGTGGCGATCGATCACCATCAGGGAAAAACTCGACCAGAGGTCATTCGTCGGAGAATTAGGATTCAGAGTTTCACAAGTCCCGTGAACAATTGCAATCAGAGTCACGATATCGAAAAACGTGATACTCTGACAGGCAGAGAACCATGTGGGGGCCATATGAGTCAGAGGAAGACAGGCTGCAGATTTTTGCGACATTTGAAAGGACCATTGACAACTCAAATGCCATGAGCATCGGAGGATCGGGGATCGGAGAGTCGCGAGTCCAAGGGACGTATGCATATTGGCATCACAAACCCTGAAACCCCGATGAGAATCTATAAGGCAATGATCATAGGAGAGCAGGTCTTGTGGATGCATGGTCATATGTGTCAGGAGCTGAGCCAGGAGGGTTAGCTCGTGAAAAAGGCACATCGGAGATCAAGAGTTGGAGAGGGCAGGAACTCTCGAGCAAGGGGATAGCGAAACCCTAAAGCTTGATATTTAGATTTCTGTGGGGAATTTGATCACGGTCCAGTGCAGGGGCCGAGAAGGTGAAGGAAAAAGACCCGTGGTTCAGAATTTCAACAGGGATTCTAGAAGGGAATCTGAGGAGCCGCTTCGGCTCAGAAGAGGGAAATAGATCCATCCTGAGAGCGGGTGAGTTGGAGATTAGACCACTCACCTACGTCAAGTGGTATCAGAGCCTGAACCTCTGTTTGTATAATTCAAGCAGGAGAAGGTAGGTGGAAGGAGACAGAGCGTTGGAGGACTGTGTAAGGACTTATTTGCAGGTAGGCAGCAGTCCATAGACAGTCAGGAGGACTATAGGATGAAGCTGGAATCACTCTAAGTGCGGAGTGACAGCAGCAGGTCTGTCAGGGAGGCAGATAGACACAACAAGACGGCTACTGAAGGCCATAGGAAGAAAAGCAAGGTAGAAAAGCTTGCAGAAATGGATGAAGAACTTATTGATATAAGAGCAGAGATAGAAAGGCTCGAGTTAAAGATGCGGCAGGATAAGAAGCCGATATGGGTGCATGAGTGGCCCATGAAGAAGTCGAAGATGATGTGGCCAGTCAAGGAATTGATGGTCAAGAGACAGCGTAGGATGTTGAGGAAGTGGTTGAGGCATGCTGAAAACCTCGACGTACCTGAGGAAATGGTTCAGGTATGTGAACCTGAGATTGGGGAAAATCTCGGTGGATAGAACAAAATGGGATCAGTTGAAGATCTCAAAAACTGCTAGGAGAGTAGAGAGGAAATTCCGTATTGTCAGGTGGGCAAGGAGTTGAGATCAGCTGAAGATCTCATGGACTATTAGGAGGACAGCCAAGGAATTTCACATTGCCAACTGGGCAATGAAATGAGATCGTTGCGGGATCTTGAAGACTGCTAGGAGGGTAGTAGAAGCATCCTATATTGCCAGGTGGGCAGCGATGAGCAGATGAGACTATCTGAGGGTCTCATGAACTCCGAAGTGAGTTGGAATCAGCCAGAAGAGCTGACAGAGAAAGTAAGCTCAGGGGTGGATTTGGATCAGCAGGTACAACTGACAGAAGATAAAGATTCATGTGGTTTTCCAAGCCACGTCAATGAAGATGATGACAAGTTACAAACCTTCACCATCTGAGAGGTTGATCTGAAGGGCCTTATAATTATTAGGGGAATTGGAGTATTCCTACCATTTGCCTAGGAGAAGGCAGAAGTCTGTTTTGTAGATGATGCAACAACAACAGAAGAAGGAGAAGCAGACGAAGAGGAAGACGAGCATTCTGAGAAATGGCTCGATATTTTCGGCGATGCAGCTGAAGAGACTGCAACATGGGAGTTTGCAGTAGTAGAATAAGAAGGAGACATAGACAATATTTGCTTTGCTGATCTATGGGAGCAGGTTGAAGCCCTGGAAGAGAGGGTAAAAGTGCAGAGCGTGCACGTCCAACAAGTGAGGTTGGATGCAGATGAAGAGGGCATGGGAGATCATGGTGATCTGCTCATGTGCCAAAAGTTTTTGCAGCTAAGGAGACTGCAAAAGTAGACCCAGCCATGGGAGAAGTTGGATGCAGTGATTGAAGAGATCATGAAGCTGATGATCCAATCAGTAGACACTGCCAGTGAGGAGAGGCTAAGCAGAAGGAGAGCAGCAGCAGCAATAGTAGCGGCAGTAGAATGGAGCAAATGGAAAACTCCATATATTTGTTTGGGATCCAGGAGGATTCCAACAGCTTAGAGGGGAAGCACATGAGCAGGAGCTCATGATTTTGCAGCTGAGGAGTTTAATGCAAGAGCATCTCTCTATGCCCACCAGCCAGCTAGCCAGCCACGTCAGTGCGCATGCATTCAAATGCTGAAAGGGAGGCGCAACCTCATTTAGATTTGAAATGAATGTAATTTAAATGCTTAGGTTGTTGAGCCAGGAAGTCGTGTTTTTATGTAGGTGTTAGGTAGATCATCTTTAATGCAAGATCTGCTGAGATCTAGATCAAGATGCTGGACTAGAAAACCATTTATTGTAATTGAATAGAGTAGGTAGACCTGGAGGGAAGCGCTCGATGAGCCCCTTAGGTAAAAGGGATTTTCATATTCTCATTTTGGGAGGAGTAGAGGTGTGAGTAGAGTATGAGAAGAGTCAGAGAGAGCTTGAGGGCACCTTTATAAATACAAGCATTTTCCATTTTTAATATCATCAGAAGCAGTTTTTCCTGCATGAGTTCTTTGTTATATGGATTCCTTGGTGTGTTCTTTATATGTTGTAGATGGATACCATGGTTGTGCATTTGCATGTTGTTTGATTTCAGGTGAAGGTCTTTGAGGCTTCACACTAGGAGGGTGTGACAGAATGTTGCGGGTTTTGAGAGCCGTGCATGGAATATGCACTTCTGAACTCTGTGGAGTCAGACAGAGACGTGTTGTGGCACAGGAATTGGAATAAAAAACTCAAAGGAAAAAGACCTCAAGGTTATTGAATACCTTGGAGACAAGGTTGTGTGGGAGAAGACACAGTTGCAGACATAATCACTATGGATTCTGAAGAGCTCTGCCAAGTGGGCATTTGAGAAGGTGCATAGGTGCACAGAGAGAAGACAGAACTGTTGGAAGTTATGGAAGAATAAATTCTGCTAGGTGGGCATTGAGACAGTGTGCAGACAGGCACAAGGAGAAGAGAACCCTTTGAGTTCTGGGAATTGAGGAAGATTCCACTGAAGGATCTTCACAGGGTTACTGAACACCCTGAAAGCTCAATAAGAGGTTGCTGGAGAAGAATGAGCCAGGAGGGCATCCAACCATTTCCCATCTGTGGGATAATGGAACAAGGACAAGTTTCTGTGGAGGTCAAAGCTACAGGAAAATCTCAGGAGAGACAGTGAAATGTGTGCGCGAAGACTCTATAGGAAGTAGATATAAAATCTTCAAAGATTTGAAGAAGCACTCAGGAGGAACAGTGTTTTCATACGCGTTGGTGAACGAGCTGTCAGATTTGGACCAGATACCCGACAACCGTTGGATCTGCAGAAATTGCGAGGGAGTTAAGTCCTAGTGAACAAGAGGAGAAATCCCGACAAGAGGTGGAGCCATTGGGATATCGGCACTCGGGAAATCAGGATTCTCAAGGTCATACAAATCGGGACATTCCAAGTCCCGAAATAGTGAAAGAAATCGCAGTCGTCCGTTTGTTGGGACGCGTGGTGACAATCGAGCGCCATCGGGGAAAAACTCGACCGGAGGTCATTCGTCGAAGAATCGGGATTTGAAGTTTCACGAGTCCCATGAAAAATTTCAATCGGAGTCGTGATATCGAGAAACATGATACTCCAACAGGCAGAGAACCGTGTGGGGGCCACAAGAGTCGGAGGAGGACAGGTTGTAGATTTTCACGACGGGTGAAAGGACCGTTGACAAGTCAAATGCCATGAGAATCAGAGGATCGGGGATCAGAGAGTCGCGAGTCCAAGGGACGTATGCATATTGGCATCACAAACCCCGATGAGAAGCTATAAGGAAACGGTCATACGAGAGCAGGTCTTGTGGAAGCATGGTCATATGTGTCAGGAGATGAGCCAGGAGGGTTAGCGCATGAAAAAGGCGTATTGGAGATCAATAGTTGGAGAGGCAAGGAACTCTCGAGCATGGGGATAGAGAAACCCCGAAGCCCGATATTCAGATTTCTGTGGGGAATTTGATCACGGTACAGTGCAGGGGCCGAGAAGGTGAAGGAAAAAGACCTGTGGGTCAGAATTTCAACAGGGATTCCAGAAGGGAATCTGAGGAGCTGCTTCGGCTCAGAAGAGGGAAATAGAGCGATCCTGAGAGCGGGTGAGTTGGAGACTAGACCACTCGCCTATGTCATGCAGAGTTATCTCCGCTATGAATAAGTGATACCTCTCATTGGTCTACCCAATATCAATGAAAAATTGTGGATAGATTACTAATGGCTTCCTCTATATATGAAATACATACACTATAGTTATACTAAAAGAGGATAGGGAAGCATACCTTTTCCTGATGGTTGTCCTATAGATTCCTATGGTGATGCATCTCCCAGATATGATTTCTCGCTCCTGCAACCTATCACCTACACACAAGAAAAAAACCAAACCCTTCTCAAAATCCTTTAAGCATAAAGAAGAAAATAATGTATCAAATCTAATCTACCTTGCTAAAGGAAAGGTAGATATACGATTTTAATATATGCAACAAACATAGATCACACCAAATTGGAGAGGAAAACATAGATCTATATAAATAAAAGGTAAAGTGCATCAAGTGAAGATACCATGAAGCTTGTTTGAGGCACTCCTCCAACTCCATGCTCTTGAATACTTCCTTCCTTAGCCTTATCAACAATGAGATGTGAATGTAGCAAAAACCTCTCTCTCATTATTTTGCTAGCACAAGTTTGTCTTCAATTGAGCTCCCCTACCTCCCGATTTGAACTTATTTTATATAATTATGGATGAGGTTCTAGAGATAGGTTGATATCTTGGAAATTGATGAACAATAGTTTAGGAACAAGTTCTAGAGTTTGATATGTATCATGTTTAGCCTATCCCAATCTGATCTCCTCAAAATTCCTCATTTCTAGAAAATTCAAGAGACAGTCGCTTGTTGCACAAGAGAAACAAGTGTCTGATCACATGTTGTAGGAAGGAAACAAGTGATCAGTTGTGCATTGAAAGAGGATAAGGTGTGACCATGCACAAAAATATGTATTTTTCAATGCTATGAAGTATTTCCTGGTGGGATGATGTTAGTATGTCCTTGATGAGGCCTAGGGTGACAAATAGAGGTATAACACCTGATATCATGTGATGTGTTAAATCTTGTTTAAATATGATTTTTTTTTATTGTTTTGGTTGAATTTTGAATTTTTCGGTGGTTCATTAATTTATAGGTTTCCCATGCCACCACCATCCCATTCTCCAATACCTACATTCACCCCATCATTTGTCCCTAACTACAGGGAAAGTTCAATCCTTGGCCACCCTACCCAACCTCTTGGGATACCACTTTATGCCCTAAGGTTTCTTTCATCCCTTGTAAAACCCATGGGGGTTTATCACCTCCAACCCTCACCACCTTTTCCATCCCATGCATCCATAACGACTGCATTCGTACGCCACCCACTAGTCCTCCCCATTGCACCCCAAACCATTTCATCCACTATGGTTGCACCAATTTATTCTCATGCATCCCCCCATCCATAATATGATGTGGATACCATAGTCTAAGAAACAACATATATTTCCTCAGAGTAGCTTCTACAGTTGAGTGCTCCACTTGCTAGTGAATCTCAATGGTTTCCTGAGTTATTCATGGTGAGATCATTCATTGACAATTTTTAAAGTATCATGAATGGAATTGATTTTATGATTTTTTGTTTAAATCTCATGTTTTTATTCTTGTAACTATTGTAGGGTGGAATAACTGAGAGATTAGGGTCACAGATGATCCAGGGGATCAAAATATGCTCAAAACTCAAAGTTCTTGGAATTGCTCGAAAATAGATTCATTGCATAGATCTCATCCTCATGATACCAACACAACTTGAGCGTGCTCAAACAAACATTGTATAACTGAGATATCGTGTTCTATCCACTTTTCCAAACATGCAAAAAAAATTTGATTGTACAGTCCATACAGCCTGATTGTGCAGACCGTACTACTAACGTGGTAGGGGTACCATATTGGACACATGGCAAGTGGTGATTTGGCAACTTATGTGGTAGTGGTTGAGGTGGACCAATCTAGTGCTAACGTGTGTCAGTATTCTGGTGAATGGTAAGGTGCCATGTGGCCCAGCTAGGGGTCACCATGTGGCACCCCATTATTGGTTTGTTGGTTAAAATTTTATGGAGGCCATGGGGGTCGAATCCGCGACCTCCGGGCATGGGGGGAAGAGTCTTAGAAAAGGTCAGGCTACCAACCCGCCTACATTAGTACTTAAATACTATAGTCCAAAACATTTATTTGAATTTGAATCAATTGTTACATACCACCATACCATACTACCATATGCGTGATGTTTTGTTCAACGGGTGATAAAACGTAGGTCGGCACTAGCCCACATGGGCCATGCGACTGACACCTCTTCCGGAAAAGGTGCTAGTTCTCCCTAAGCATGCGACATTATGCCCCAATTTGTGGAATGGCACACATGTTGGGTTTTTTTCACGAAAAACACTAGGGAGTCAGGTTAATCACACATAGGTGTGCTTTGGAGGATCAGAGACAACAATCTATGGGGGAAAAACATCCAGAGTTTTATTTTTCTCAGGTTTTGGCCAAACCAGGTGCAGGAAGAGCCCATCTAGGGGTTTTGGGGCATTCTAGAGCCATTGAAGCCATCCATTTTTCATTCCAAGCATCATAAATAACTGATTTTGACACTTTGAGCATACAATGAAAATGATCCATTGGAAGTTGGACCAAGATATGTATCCCAAGAGTGGGGTGAACTCTTTTATCATTTTTTTGTGTTATGTTATTGTTTTTTATGGTTTTTTATGATTGTTTATGCTGCTCATATTAAGTAAAAATTCATTAAGTTTATGTGCTTGCAAACTTGATCCAATTGCCTAAGTCACATAACTATTTCACTTTTAAATTTTTTACACACAAGCCTTTTTTCATTTCCAGATCAAGTTGGTATCGAAGACTGTTGCAACTACACAAAATAATTTAGGTTCTAATTTGGGAGATGAAACAAAAATTACAGCCAAGGGTTTTCAAGGTAATGATTCTATTGAAAGTACTGGTTCTTCAAGTAGTAGCCTCAATGAAACTCAACATGGAAAAGAAAGAATAGAGATTTTCCACATAAGGGTTATTTCAAAGCATACCAGGATAGATACTCTTTTTTATACTGGATCTCAAGCAAACCTCATTTATGAAGATACAATAAATAAATTGAATTTGGAAACTACTCTTCATCCTAAACCATATCCCATAGGTTGGATATGTGATAATGCCAAATTGAATGTGACAAGAATATGTAAACTTAGATTTTCCATCACTGCAAACTTTATAGATGAGGTAGAGCTTGATGTTATTCCATGGATATTTGTGGTATTGTGTTGGGAAGCCCATATTTATATGATAGGAGAACAATATTTCATCGTCGTGAGAACAAATATCATTTGTTTAAAAATGGAGTTGATTACATTGTTAGAGCACATACAAAGAAGATGAATTTTTCACTTGCAAATGCGGATCAAATGAACAAATTAGTAAATGCTAGTAAGAACTTTGTACTCTTGATGCTCAAACCCAAAGACAATGTTGAAAAAGAAGCTTTCCAAGGTTGTGGTGAAAAGTTAAAATCTGATTTATATGAGGTTGTTAACCAATATGATGAGATGTTTCAGGAACCAAAAGGATTGCCTCCTAAAAGAGGTATCCAACATAAGATTCAATTGCAACAAGATTGTCCTCTTCCAGACATTGGTATGTACAAGATGTCAGTCATGGATAATGTTGAAATTAAAAAACAAATCCAAGAGTTTCTTGACAAATGGGTTATCATTCCAAGCACATCTCCATGTGGGTCACCAATTGTTTTACTACCAAAGAAAGATGGTACATGGCTCATGTGTGTAGATTTCAGAGCCTTGAAAAAGATTATGGTAAAGAATCATTACCCTCTTCCTAGAATTGATGATTTGCTTGATCAATTGAAAGATGATAAGTATTTTACTAAGTTGGATTTGAGAAGTGGATATCATCATATTATGATTGTTGAAGGAGAGACATGGAAGACATCTTTCAAAACTAAGAAAGGTTTGTTTGAATGGATGGTTATGCCATTTGGGATTTGTAATGCTCATGCTACATTCATGAGAGTTATGAACGATGTTTGAAGGCCTTTTCTTGATGATTATGTCATTGTCTACTTGGATGACATTTTGATATTTAGCAAATATCGTGAAGATAATGTTATGCATGTAAAGCAAGTTTTAGATGTCTTGAAGAAAGAAAAATTGTTTTTAAAGATGTCTAAATGTGAGTTTGGAAAGACCCCGCTTATTTACTTGGGACATATTGTTGGAGGAGGAGAACTAAAAATTGATCCTTCTAAGGTCAAATTCATTTTGGATTGGCCCAAGCCCAACAATGTAATAGAGGTAAGAATCATTTTGGGAGCAACCCAATATTGGAGAAAGTTTATTGCTAACTTCTCTTCAATTGCAACTCCATTACATGTAGTTACAAGGATCAAGCAAGTTTTCCAATGGGGAGGAAAGAAATAAAAATATTTTGATGCATTGAAGGAGAAGATTAGTTCAACTCAAGTTCTTGCACTTCCTAATTTGAGACAACCATTTGAGATACAAAAAGATGAAAGTAATTGTGCAATGGGGGCAGTCTTGTTGCAACATGGTAAGCCCATTTGTTTTCATTCTGAAAATTTTAATGGTGTTGTGATTAAATATCCTACATATGATAAGGAGTTGTATGCATTGGTGAAAAGTGTGAAAAAATGGAAACAATATTTGTTGGGAAAAGAAACTATCATTCACACAGATCATCAACCATTGCAATACTTACAATCACAAAAAAAGATACAACAAGCAAGGCACTTCAGATGGATGGGTTTTCTACAACAATTCCACTTGGTTATCAGGTATAAGAAAGACATTTATAACAAAGTTTATGATATTCTTTATATGCCTATCATCAATGCTTCAATTATTCTTAACCATAATTCTACCATGCATGAGAGCTATGTTAAACAATATGATTTAGATGTCTATTTTAAAGAGGTTTATGAAAATTTGTGTCATTCTAACCAAGTTGAGGAATTGGATTACCATGTGCATGATAAGCTTTTGTATCATATTGGCAAGCTATGTATTCCACAGGGTGAAAGAGTCAACATTATAAGGGAAGCACATTCTTCTCTTATTGTTGGCCACTTTGGTGTAGTCAAGACGGTGGCTAATTTGCAAAGGTATTGCTATTGGCCTAAAATGAATGAAAGTGTTCCAAGATATGTAAAAGGATTTTCTTGATGTGCTACAAGTAATCCTAGCAATAAAAAGTTGGGTTTTTATACTCCACTTACGGTTCCTTCTCATCCTTGGGAAAGCGTTTCCATGGATTTTGTAGGAGGTCTACCTATGTCTAAAAATAATCATGATTATTTTTATGTTATGGTTGACCGTTTCAGAAAAATGTGTATTTTGATGCCTTGTAAGAAGTAGGTTACAGCTGAACAAATGACACAAATGTTCTTTCAACATGTTTGGGTACATTTTGGGTTTCCCAAATCCATTATTTTTTATCGATATTATCGATTTATTGGGAACTTTTGGTCAAGATTATGGGCACTCATGGACACCAAGATGAAAAAGAGCACAATATTTCATCCATAAATTGATGGTCAAGATGAAGTGGTGAATATAATAGTAGTACATCTTCTTCGTGGTTATTGTAGCAAACATCCTAAGCTTTCGGATGAGTACCTACACTACATTCAATAGGCTTATAATCAGGCTAATCACTCTTCGACTCAAATATCTCCATTTGAGGCATGTTTTGGTTATTTTCCAAAATCTCCTTTATATTTTATCTTTGGGAAATATGTTGTTATTGATGGCCATTATGACATTGATAGAGAAAAGAAGTTCACTGAACAAATTCAATTGGTGCATCAAACAATACAGGAATAGTTGGAAAAGAGCCAAGCCAAGTACAAGACAAGACATGGAAAGAATCATGTTGATCACAGTTTCCAAGTTGGAGATGAAGTTTGGATTTACATAAGAAATGAGAGGATTAAAGGAGAAGGTAAAAAAATGAAACCAATTATATATGGACCTTTCAGGATTCTTGAAAAGATTGGTAACAATGCCTTTTGTTTGGATTTCCCTCCTTATATGCAAATGTATGCAGTTGTTAATGTTGAGAATTTGAGATTGTATGAGCCTCCTTTGATTGATGATCAAGGAGAGCATGTTCAGATTCCTTCCATACATGACTTCTCGCTAGAATATCTTTTAGAATTGCACGAGGATACAATCCTTGACAGGAGGATGAGAACTTCAAAATGAGGGAATGTGGAATACCTTCGTGTTGGTCTTAAAGGAACAAATAAAAAAAAATCTAGATGGATTGATGTTGGAAAGCTGAGGGAACTGTACCCTCATCTTTATATTCAATGAAAGTAGTCTTTTGGAGGTCCAAAAGCTTCCCAATGGGAAGGAGTGACCCAGGGGATCAAAATATGCTCAGAACTCAAAGTGCTTGGAATTGCTAGAAAATGGATTCATTGCGTATATATCATCATCACAATACCAATGCAACTTGAACGGTCTCAAACATACATCGTATGACTGAGATATCGTGTTCTGTCCACTTTTCCAAACAAGCAAAAAAATGTTGATTGTACATTCCGTACAGTCTGACTGTGCAGACCATACTGCTGATGTGGCAGGGGGACCATATTGGACATGTGGCAGGTGGTGATTTGGTAGCTTATGTGGCAGTGTTTGAGGTGGATTAATCAGGTGCTGACATGTGTCAATGTTCTGGCGAATGGGAAGGTGCCACGTGGCCCAGTGAGGGGTCGCCATGTGGCACCCCGTCATTGGTTTGTTGTTTAAAATTTTATGGAGGCCACTGGGTTCAAACCCACGAACTTCGAGCATGGGTGGAAGAGACTTGGAAAAGGCTAGGCTACCAACCCACTTGCATTATTACTTAACTACTACAGTCCAAAACATTTATTTGAACTTGAATCAATTGTTAACCCAGACGGAAAAAAGGTTAGGGCTTAGCCCCAACCCTTGGTCACATACCACCATACCATATGACCATATGTGCAATGTTTTTTTCAACGTTCATGCAAAGGGTGCTAAAATGTAGGTCGACTCTAGGCCACATGGGCCATGCGACCGACACCTTCGCCAGAAAAGGTGTCAGTGCTCCCTAACCATGTGACATTATGCCCCAATTTGTGGAATGGTGCCCGTGATGAGTTTTTGGCATGGGAAACACTCAGGATCCAGGTTAGTCACACACAGGTGCATTTTTGAGGAGCAAAGACAACAAACTATTGGGGAAAAACATCCATAGTTGTATTTCTCTCAGTTTTTTGCCAAACCAGGTGGAGGAAGAGCCTAACTAGGGGCTTTTGGACATTCTTGAGCCATTGAAGCCATCCATTTTTCATTATGAGAATTGTAAATCACTTATTTTGACACTTTGAGCATATAATGAAAATGATCCATTGGAATCTGAACCAAGAGATGTATCCCAAGAGAGGGGTGAACTCCTTTATCATTTTGTTGTGTTATGTGCTTGTTTTTTATGGTTGTTTATGACTATTTATGCTACTCATTTTAAGTAAAAATTCATTAAGTTTATGTTCTTGCAAACTTGATCCAATTGCCTAAGTCACATAACTATTTCAATAGAGGAAGGAAACACCATCCCGATTGATAGTATCATTTGTAGTGAATTTTCTTATCTTGAATAATAAAGTATCATTTTGTAAGTTTCTTAATTCATTGTGAAAAAAAATTATAGGAATATTATTTGTTTATCTAGTTTTCAGAGACATGAACCACACCTAGGGGAAAAACAACTCGATTTCCTTCTTTGAGTAAGAGTAGAAAGATCAACTTTTTGGATGCACATAATAGTGGTGAGGGTGGAAGTGGTCAATGCGTGTCATTATACTTCCATTTTTTGGCACTTGATGCCATTTTGTATATTGGGAACAATGTGCCATTTTGTAAAAAATGTATAGTTGAGCCCATTTTGAATCTCTCTCTCTCTCTCTCTCTCTCTCTCTCTCTCTCTATATATATATATATATATATATATATGAATCTAAGTGTTTTTTTATTTGATGTTGATGAATGGTTATGATGATGATTTACCCCTACACATTTGCAAAGTGAAAACACAATAAGTATCATCTCATCCAATTAATATGATCACATTAATTGATTCTCCATTGGGTTGCCATAATTGGACATAAGACATTAGTTAATATATGTTAAACCAATTATGTTAAAAAACCTTTTGTAGCTTGATGTAATTTCCATCTTGTTGCAGCGAGGGGCGCTCTGCAACCTAGTATGGGGGAGAAGTTGTCACGTGATGTTAGATTCAAAGGATTTCAAAGATTTCAAAAATTTTAAGTCGTCTCAACTAAAAGCTCAATTAAAAAATTCGCTGCAATTAATAAAAACAAAAATTACACACGCTATTATATACACCATATTTACTATTACTTTAGTATGTTACTATTACTTTAGTAAATTTACTATTACTTTAGCATTTACTATTACTATTACTATTACTATTTACTATTACTATTAGTTCTATTACTTTAGTATTTACTATTTAATTTAGTATATTTAGCATTACTACCATCATAGATCCATCTTAACCCTGGATCTATCAAGCGCAAATAGGGATCAAATCTCTCGAGGTGCAAACCTTTAACCTTTTCTCAAGTTTTTCACTCTAAAAAATGTGTGCACCTCTAGAGATTTGATCCCTCTCATCGTTTGATAGATCCTGGATTAAGATTGATCTATGTTGGTATGTATAACATTCAATTCTAGTTAAGTCACCTGACACAAGAACACATGACACAAAGGACATGGGAATATGAGTGTCCGACATGAGACATGGCGGCCCCTGAAATAGGACATGGAGGACACAATATATCTATATCTATCTATATGTATGTGTGTGTGTGTGTGTGTGTGTGTGTGTGTGTGTGTGTGTGTGTGTGTATAGAATTATAAATTACACATACAAAAATCAAATATAGACATAAAGATTTAAATTTTGTTAGAATATGGAACATTTACATGATACAATTCAATAGTACAACTAGTTACTACTTAATAGTACTACATCAATGATGCTAAAATGACAAATACATAATAAATTAGAACCATAACTTGCAATTTTCTCATCAAACAATCAAAATAAAAAAAAATTACATAGATATTGAGTCACTGGTACTATAGGTGGGAATTCCAATGGAAAATATAAAATATGGTAGATACTGGAATCATAGATGGAAGAATCTCATAGCTCATGAGTAGTCCTCCATGTAATAATCATCAAAATTGACATCACTGCCACTTCTCTCTCCTCCATCCTTTTCCTCCTCCTCTATATCCAATCCAATCTATGCATTTGCTGGTGTGGAGGATGAGCCCTCAAGAAGTCCTCCATGTCTATGCTTGATTGTTCAACTCCCTCAAGATGGAATGTTTCAACTTCCTCCAAAATTGTCTTGTGTTGGTATGATGACTTGTCATTCTCACCTTGCATGCTTCTCATTGTACTCTTGCTAACATTGATCATCATTCTTGTTTTATTATCCTCTAACTATCATACACTCTTCACCTGCATTCCCAAATTGTTTGCTCACCATTTTATTTTTGCTATGCTTATTCACATGCACTTATGTCTATGACACATATCTTATGTTGTGCTTATATTGTCTCTCTTAACTCTATTGCATATTTTTTGTGTTTTTCTCTCATGTTGTATGCTCATTATACTTAGAATTTTCTTGGATACTTTATTTATGATTATTCCTTCCACTATTCTGAGGGATTTGATTTAATCAATTGCTTCTTTAAAGGCCAAGTATTTGAGGAAGGCCTTGGTTGGAATGTCATTTATATTGAACCAATAGAGACAATGTAAAATTTTATCTCCTTTTAATCTATAAGTTTCCTCAATTTTGAGAAAATGTTCAGCTTGAATTATTTGGCCTACAATTTTTTTTTGAAGAGACTAAATTGCATCATCCTCGAAATGTGTTCTACTTTCTTAGTGGCAACCTTATTCTTCCTTTTCGTAATGGCCACTAGTTATTTTCCATGGCCATGGAGGAAATAAGTGACACACTAAATGACATCTTCCCACCACAAGATCCACCATTTATATCATCTAGGTCGAGACATCAAATTCCAAATCCTCTTGATATCTTATAGACATGTTGCATGCTTCAAATGGTAGGTTTTCAATATAAATATTAAATTCATATCCCTTGATGTAACCTAGCCCCAAGAAATGAAGAAAAAAATGTTTTTTATTTAGATAGGGTGATCTCCTCTAGGAATTGCACCAACCTTCTACGTTCATGCCAAAAAAAAAAGGCCATGCTTAGACAACATGGCTCTACCCAATGTTCAACAATCACTTGTTACCTTTATGGAAATTAAACCAAATGAACCATAATTTAGGAGACCCTTCATGATGATTTTTTTGTCTCATATAGTATTCATCTATCCTTGAGGTCATTCCATGCCATATTTTCTTTTAGTGACATATGAGTAGGGAATAAAACTTCCTTGTCCTCTTCATTTTTGACATTATCGAAATCACCATAAAACATTCAACATGGCTCAGGAATCTCAACGATCAACCAATATCATAAGGTTTCCCTTTAATTTACATCATTTGGAGCATAAATATTGGATAGGAAAAGAAAAGTTTAAGGGATCAATCCCATGTTGGATAATTTTTTATTCCAACTTTATAGAAATTAGGGTTACAATATTGTTGTTACCTTCATCATGGTTATTAAAAAAATAATAGAGTTCAACTAGATTACCTAAAGGATTGACTCAAGAGTTAACGCGGCATGAGACATCATCATTATATTTCTCCCACCCTTCATCTATCTTGGTACATTATGGGTGGAACATTTGTAGGAATTGGCTTGCAGGGCCCATTTCAGTGGTAGGTTCTAGTTTGGATTTGCGGTTTGGAACATTCTAGAGCCATTTTTCAGGAATCAAATGGCATTTTTTGGGGTAAAAAATTTGTGGGCATAGCTTCCATCCCATTGACATTGTTATACAAATTGATATCTTTCAAACAATATGTAAATCACCTCAATCACAACTTGTATGTGGAAGTTATGCCTCCTACTAGTTGACCTACCTTTTTTACCACCATGGTATCAAGTGGATGCCGCATTAGCCCCCATTACTCACACACGTGGGGATATCCATGTGTGGAATTTCAAGAAGATTATAGAAGGTACAAAAAATAGCACTAATTGAGGGTTGAGATATGCAAAAACCCTAACCTAGATGGCTATCAGGGTATGTTAAATATTATACTGCTAGGAGGAAAAAGGGTTCCATTCTTTAGTATTGTATTGGTTCCATAGTTGATCATAGAATCTAAGAGTGAAATTTGAGAGAATAATAGAGAAGGAAGAATATTCTTTAGCATCCATTCAAGCCATAGTGTCAAGGGAAACTCCATAGTGAGTACCCATTTTCTTTGTTACTGCATTTAATAATTGAAGAAAGGAGAGAAGAGCATAGGTCTCACCTTCTAGCCCAATTTTATCCCATATAAAGTTTCCTAGGTTAAATGTTGCGTTCAAATGTGTGCATGGTGTGTTTATTTTCTTTTTCTTTCATTTATACTTTAGGTATTTGATAAATTCAAACTCTAAGGTAGTAATAATTAATATGAAATCCAATGAAATAATTTATGTACTACAATATTTTAGAATATTACAAGATCTATTGTGATGAATTGTTCTAGTGGAATATCCATGATAGTTCATACATAACTTATGGAATAAAAGGAAGAACTTTATATCATTGTAAATATAACTTTAAAAATGGTGACTTGAAGGCAGTGAATGATACTAGTGGATCCCAAAAACTCTAGATCTAATTTTATTACAATAGTGCCTAGTATTGGTAAGATTGTAGAGAGAAATTCAGATAAGGATCCACATCTAATGTACTCAATACATAAATATAGAACAAGGGAACCTCTCTAATTATTTCCTTTTCAAATATGACATAGGATTCACTTCTAAAAAAGGTTAACTAATGCATACAATTGTTGGATCTTACTCTAGTGTTGCAATCCAATTTCAACATAATGATGAGAAACCTATTCCCAAAGGTTGCAATAACAAAGAAAAAATTCTTTGGAAGGTGTAAAAAAGAAAACAATTTTATATCAAGGTTGAGTAAGAAGGAAAAAGCTATTGGTAGTTTCATGAATATCCCAATTTCTTTGATCGACGTGCCACTTGAGCCTTTCCTTTCTAGAAATGGGTTCAAACTTCATTATGGATTCATTAGTTAAGTGCCTCAAGTATATTGAAGAACTAATGGTGGATAGATATGAATATTTGTTGTATAAGAGGGGAGCATCAAACCAACCACTGTATGAAGCTTTATTACAAACTAAATCTTACGAAAAATATTTGTTCTATAAGAAAGATGATATGCATGCAAATGAGGTAACTGTTGATAATACAAACTATTACAGCTCAAATAGAAAATTGTTTCTCGTATTATTGTTGCAAATGGATAATTGTGTAGATGATAACAAAAACTAATATATGTTTTCATTTGTATCCCTTTTAACAACAATGAGGGTATTTGAGATTGTTGAAGTTGGTTTCCTCCTAGTGGGATATAGGCATGAAGACATAGATGGAACTTATGGGAGGTTATTATCTCAAATAAAATAAAAATACATATTTTGACTCTCAGAGACAATGGACACTTATAGGGCATGTGAGGACCACAATTCTCTCATCCCATATTGAATTAATGAATTCTTTTACTTCAATATATTTATGGATCCACACTTGTTGGATGATAATTACAATATAATTTGTATCAAACGATGATAATAATTCAAATTTCATCTCATTGATGGAACATTGATTATTCGATATAAAGCCTCATTTCAGGATGAAAAGTGGTCACCTTCTATAAATGTGTGGTGTGCATTCCTTGATGGTCAATTAGACTTAGCTAAAGGGAAACCTCATCTATTGAGCATGGTGCAGTGTTGTCATTGATGTCAACAAGGGTTAATATGGGTTTATCATCTAGAAAATTCCACTGAGACTATAACTCTGTTAAGGTACCTTGCTATAACAATTGCAAGAGAGCTTTACAAGAGAATTAAATATGATGAAGTAGATGGAGTAATGAGAATATTGAGAATACATTTTTTATTATGACACATACAAGGATGAAGTTATACCATAGAAATGAAAAATATCAAAAGGAACATGTTCCAAATCTACCCGGGATTCTATTTTCCGTTTATTATAATGATTGATGCTCTGATCATTATTAGTGTGAAAGTTGCAAGAATCGACAGTAAAGAATGAAGAACAATGTTGATCGTTGGATCAAAATAAGAGCACGATTGGACAAAGGAATCAACAGTGAATGGATAATAATGAGGTTAATTTATTGACGATCGTTGCATCAAAATGAAACCACAATTTGACGGCTCATATATTTTTCTATGAGTCCACTGCGCACCCCCAAAAATGTCTAAGTCTCATATTCTATCGGTCAGACTCATATAAAGAATCACTTAAAATTTTATAAGTATAGGTTCATTATGAAGGTAGTGAAAGTGGGGTATGCATTTTGATGACACCTGAGAATACATGTGAGTCCATGAGTTTACAAGTCCACAAACCCAAGAATAATCACTTAAAATTTTCTAAGTATAGGTTCATTATGGAGGTAGCGGAAGTTAGGTGTGCATTTTGATGACACTCGAGAAGACATGCAAGTCCACGAGTCTGTGAAAAATCACTTAAGAATATTCTAAGTATATGTTCATTATGGAGGTAGCGGAAGTGGGGCGTGCATTTTGATGATTCCTGAGAAGACATGTGAGTCCACAAATTCATGAGTTTGCGAACTCACCACATAAAATAATTCTAAGTAAAATCCATTTCTGAAATGAATAAGGACTGTCCACTCAACCGTTCATTAAATCCAGATCGTGGATCTATCTAAAGCACCTATGAAGTCAAGGATCATCCACTCAATGCTTGATTAAAACCCAACTATCATATCAAGGTGCAATAAAGATTCTGGGAGGTTCAGATCCAACTGTTCATCGAGACGATAGATATACAGTGGAGATATAGCATGCATCGTCGAAGTGAGAAGAGGGTGTTCCATGGTCTCATGGTAGGTAGTAAAGGTTAGTTGAACAATTAAATTATCCCTCAATGAACATGCTATATTAAGTTTGTGGCTCGAGGTATCATAAAGTAAAGACCAAAGTTTTAAAAGGGGGCCAAGAATTTAGCACATGTCTATTTCAATACAGGAAATATGCTTAAAAAATCTCGAAATATGATAACCACTGAAAGGAAAATACTGCAAGAAAAATTTCCTAGATTACCAGTGCCAATTAAGAATATAATTCTTAATTTGAAAAGACATTGAAGAAAAAAAAGCGAATGTCACTCATTACTTAAAAATAAAAATAATAAAGGAAGAAAGTTGTTATTAAAAAAAAATTTGTTATTAAATAAATGAAGAGGTGCAATGATACATTATTAAAAGACACACTAGTTCAAATTTTTTACCCATTGAAAGACTATATAAACCATAAAATATGGTGGAAGGAAGATGTTTGTGTGGTCCAATTCAGAAGATCAAACATAGATAGAGTCCAAGGAAGAACGTGAAACATTCACATGAAGTGAGTGTGGAAGGGAGGAGCAAGGGAGGATTGAAGCCTGCTACAGGTTGGAGCTTGAAAACAAGGGAGTTTATGCTTCCTCAAGCTAATTCTTGAAAAACAAGGGAGTTGGTGCTTCCTCAAGTTGGTACTTGAAAAATAAGGGAGTTGGTGCTTCTTCAAGTTGGTGGTTGTTGGTACTTGAAAAATAAGGGAGTTGATTCTTCCTCAAGTTGGTTCCTGAAAACAAGGGAGTTAGTGCTTCCTCAAGTTGGTTCTTGAAAACGTGGAGTTAGTGCTTCCTAGAGTTGGTGCTCTAAACAAGGGATTGGTGTATCCTACACATTGTAACTTGTACTTTTTGTGATTTTTATATTTTATTTTTATTTTTCATTACATTCTTGCTGATCAATTATTGTGATTAATAAGTTTAATAATTAATTATTATTTAAAATATTGAAAAATAAGTAATATTGATTCACTTCCCCCTCTCAGTATTGGCCAATATTTCAACAATTGGTATCAGAGCAAGTTCCTTCACCACAGTCTAACCAATTGAACGCAAGTTCTGATAAATCTAACGGATCAACAAGAAGGAATGTCCTCTAATAGATCACAATTGTTCAAAGGAAATGATTATGCATTTTGGAGTATAAGGATGAAAAGTTATATGATGGGTCTTGGATGTGATGTTTGGCTATCTATGGTAAATGGTTACACTGCATCGACTACCAAACCTTCAGATGATGTTGCAAATAAACTATACAATGATAATTCAAGGGTTGTTAATACAATTCTGGGTGAATTATCAAACACCATATTTGTAAAAGTGATGCATTGTAAATAAACAAAATAAATTTGGGAAAAAATTAAAGTCAATTATGAAGGAGATGGAAAAGTTAAGCAAGAAAAATTCAATCATACATAGGGAAATTTCAGATCCTAAGTATGAAAGAGGAATAAAACATTGCAAAATACTTTCAAAGAGTGGATGAAATCGGCAAATTCAATCAGAGCATTGGGAGAAGAGATAAAAGACAAGATTATTGTCCAAAAGGTGCTGAGATCATTGCCAATGAAATATGATGCCATGGTATCTATCTTGGAAGATCAATAAGACCTTGAAAAATTTATAATGGATGAACTTCATGGGATTCTTATAGCATATGAAATGAGAATAGGATAAGAAAAGACATCAAAAAGGGAAACAACCTTCAAAGCATCAAATGCAACAAAGAACCATGATCATGTTCCAAATGAAAATAACTTAGATATGTCAGATGAAGAAGATGCCAACTTTATAAGTTAACTCCAGAAAGGGTCTGGAAAATAGATGTTACACGTCAAAATTACTCACTTTGATGGTGTCACAAGTGTCATAATTACAAAGGTCGCAAGTGTCGCAGGTGTCAAAGAAAGCATATTGCCATGATGCCTATGTCGTGCCTATAACGACATGAGAAAGACACTTGAAACACCTCAAACATTTGATTTGGAAGAGGAGAAATGAGTCAACAGGCTTGCAAACCTTTTTCCATCTGAAAGCACCTTAAAAAATGAGTTTTTGGAGGGGAGCGCTCCCCCTTACACTATCTCGGAGCGTCGACACTCCCCCTTACACTATCAGGGAGCGTTATAATGCTCCCCTGGCCCTTTTGAGGGAGCGCTATAGATTTTGAGAGCGCTGGCACCCCCTATAGCTTACTAGGGAGCGCTACAACGCTCTGATGGCTCTTTTGAGGGAGCGCTACCTATTCTGGGCAGTTGTTAAGCTGTTGAGATGAATGGGGGAAGCATCTTTTCATTCGGAAGGCAGTTGCATTCGAATCCCTAGTCCAACCATGATCCTAGGGTAGATCCTCAACTGAAGGAGGAAAATCCTCAACTTCCCCAAGGATATCTCAAGTGGTTAAAGCCTCTCCAAGGCTATATAAGCAAGCTTTCTAATGGTGAAAGGGGGATGGGAAGTGGAGAATTACACCAAACTTATGATCTCATAAGTGGTGTTGGAACAGAGTTGATTGGGAGAAGAATTACTAGCATGAAACCTATGATCTCATAGGAAACACACAATCAGCCAAAGGAGAGTGATCAGTGAAGCTGCGGTTATCTAGGTTGTGGATTTTTCGAGCAAGGGTTAGACGAAGAGGACTTGACAAAGCTGTCGCATTCGCATCTACGATTGTAAGTACTGCTGTCGTTATTCTCATT
>SNQJ01S0090899.1:0-16891 GCA_010110895.2 Picea sitchensis | reverse complement strand
GTTGCTACCGCGACTTTTCTGCCGCACTTTTTCTGTCACGATTTTTCTGTCACACTTTTTCTGCCACGATTTTTCTGCCGGGTTTTTTCTGCCGCACCTTTTCTGCTGTGATTTTTTTACAACACTTTTTCTGCCACGATTTTTTTGTCGCACTTTTTCTGCAGCACCTTTTCTACTACACTTTTTCTATGATTTTTCTGCAGTGATTTTTCTGCCGCACTTTTTCTGTCGCACTTTTCCTACCCTAATTTTTCTGCTACACTTTTCCTTCCGCACTTTTTTTGCCGCACTTTTCTGGCCGCACTTTTTCTACTGCAAATTTTCTCTATCAATAATACTTGCCCAAATAACCTTTCACAAAAATAGATATTCAATGATATTCAAGTGTTATTAAATGAGAGAGATTTGATTATTATTTATACTTTCATGTAGCATTACACTTTCCTTATTTTAGGGATTTCTCCATTTACTTTATTATTTAAATAATTTATTTTGCAAACACTTGACTTTTGGGGGCTTCTATATGACTCGTGAGGGTTCTTCAACTTCATATGGCCATAACTCTTTAACCGTGAGGAGTTATGTGGCATTCAACATACCACCAGAAATGGCATGACAAGCACTATCCATCTAGGATAGTTTCACTGACAAATTCACTAACCTTCATCTCATTATTCCACAATTAATCATGGGTTCTCTAACTATACTTCTAGGATAACTGAATCCACAAAGTGTTTTCCCGTGAGGGATTTCACCATAAGGGGACCACTTTGGAGTTCATCCATTTTTACTTCTTATCAACCATGACACAACAATAATGAGTCATATTTACATGAAACAAACTTGGGTCCATTACCCAAACCTTTGTGCTACAGGTATTTCTTCAAGGGTTGATGACGCCAATGCACGCTCCCTCCACAACCCGCAGGTCGGAAGGTCCACATCAACATAGGATCTTTCCTTTACCATGGCCTGAAGAACTCTAAACGGCTCTTCTATTTCCCTATCAGGAAATCTACACCCACAACAAACTCTCACGGGATCCCCTCTTTACACTTGGGAGATCGGACTTCACAACTTCACGAATCCAGTGGTCAAGCGTTGGTCTCTCAATTCCCCGAAACCCGAAACAGTCAATGCTGCCCTTCCCCTTTTTCCTTTTGGGATTTTCCCTATCACAATTTCGACCATCGTGGTGTTGAGAAACTTGTCTCCCTGACTTTCGAATCCCGATTTGCCAAAACTCCAATACACTCATGGGCTTTTGCCTTTCAATGCTCCTTCACTTCATCGGCACTTTGGACTTCACAATATCGCGAATCCTAATGCAAAGGTTTCAGAACTTTACTCCATGAAATTTCGAAATGATCAACGGGGTTGACTACTCGCCACTAGTGCACCACCTGTCCACTCGCTTACTCCTCTGTGGCCCACACAAATCCTCTTAGTTTTGGGATGTCGTATTTCTTGATTTTGTGATTCCTGTTGCAATGTTTACGGGACTTCCACCCACGAAAACCCGATACAAGTATATACATGTAAATCCAATGGCCCTTGTGGCTTGGATCTACAGTCCTGCCCCTCTTGAGCTTAGAACCCTTTGATTCTTTGACCGTAACTCTCCTGCTTCTCTGTGAGATCTGACGGCTCACGGGACTTCGTGAATTCTCCACTGAGAATTCTGGTCCGTCCGTCTCTTCCTCCTACAGTCCCCCATTACTATTCCTTCAATGACCTTTGAAGACTTCATATCTTTCTGAACTTTCTCCAACTTCGAGTCTTTTAGAACTTCTTGCACGCACTCCTTGCAGCATACTTTCAACCACTTCCAAGTGTTGAAAACCTTCGACTGGCGCACTCTTTGTAGCAACAGTCTCTAAACTCTTTGCTCAGGTTCGCAATACTGAGACTTCACTTTGCCTATGCACTCCTTGCATGGCTCTTGTTCATGTCTGCACTTCTGAGTGAATGAGAACAAAAGCTTTCTCTCCTGAGCTTTCAAAGACAAACCTCTGAACCTTTTGTCAATGCACTCCTTGCGAACACTTCGACTGCATTCCTTACAGGAACTCTTGCTCAGATAGAGAAACAATTGAAACTCATTCCCTTACCCTTTCCTCTCAGATTTCAAACATTCAACAAGAAATCATTCATACATATCATAAAATAAATTGCATGACAGAAAGAGTAAAACATTCATGAGCATAGCATTCAAATATGCATACATAGAGAATATATGAACACCATGAGTCTGAATCACAACTTCCTTTGTATTAATTCAGAACTTCTATACATGGAGCCTGCTACATATCTCTCTGCTTCTTTTCTATGCTCATAATACACTTATCTTACAATACACAATGAGGGTGTCTATATCCTATTTCCCTCTTGCGCCCTAAAACTGTCAAATCTAGAATTGAATTCTATCTACTTTACATTAACTACCATAAATGCCTTCTACCTACTAAGGATGAGAGAAAATTGCTCAAGGTCTGTTTACATTATACAAGTGTGCTCCTTCTTAATGGCTTCATTTAATATCACGCAATAACTTCAAGGTGATTTCAAAATTTGCACTGGCACTTGTCCAGCTGTCTTTTGCTTCCGCGCTGGCTCGCTTGAGATGCTCCTACATCAGTTGACATCAATGAAAACCAACCTTAATCAACAATAACTATGTTAAATGAATCCAAACTCCTAGATATCTATTGGAGAGAATAAACATATACAAATTTATATATACTTAACAGAGAAAAACTTAGAGTTAACCATGACAAGACACCATATGAGTTGTGGTTTGGTAGACCAACATCAGGAAAACACTTCAAATTATTTGGGAGCAAACGCTATATAAAAAGAGATGATGATAATTTAGGAAATTTTGATTCTAGATCAGATGCAGGAATATTTATTGGTTACTCATCCAATAAAAGGGTCTATAGATGCAATAATTTGAGATTGCACAAAATTTTGGAAAGTGAAAATGTAAAGGTGGATGATGTAACATCAAGAAGAATCAAATCTCAAGACAATTCACAAGTTGATGAAATAAGAAGAGATGATGATGATGATGAAGAAACTAAATAAATACAAGAAGAAGAATCACAAAGTGAAGAAGAAAATGAAGAGGAAGTATCACCAAGACAAGAATTAAGAGCACCATCAAGAAGAGTACAAAGAGATAATCTTGAAAGTCAAATCATAGGCAAAAAAAGTGATGGAGTTGAAACAACAAGAAGAATTCTAACATATGAATTGAAACAATAAATGCTCTCCCTAATAGACCTTGAAACATTTGCAGAGGCCAACAAAGATGAATATTGGATTAAAGCCATGAATGAAGAGCTTGATCAAATAGAGAAGAATCAGACCTGGGAACTTGTCCCAAGACTAAAAGACAAAAATGTGGTAGGGACCAAGTGGACTTTTAAAAATAAATTTAATTAAGATGTTCAAGTTATAAGGAATGAAGCAAGATTAGTATGCAAAGGATATGCAGAAGTAAAAGGGATTGACTTTGAAGAAACATTTTCCCCAATAGCCACATTGGAAGCTATCATAATGTTCTTGGAATTTGAATGTTTTAAAAACTTCAAAATATATCAACTGGATGTTAAATCAACATTCTTAAATGGAAATCTAGAAGAGGAAGTTTATATAGAACAACCTGAAGGATTTATATTATCATAAAATAAAGACTATGTATGCAAATTAAAGAAAGAATTGTATGGTCTCAAACAAGCTCAAAAGGTGATGGTGCAGAATCCCCTCCTTTCCTCCAAAGGGGTTTCTTGACCTCTCGGTATTGGATCGTTCAATTCACCAAACTAAATGCTTCATCGGCTCCAAATGAGAACCAATGTAACTTGACACATGCCCTTCACCTTCTCGGCACAGGTTGTCTGGCACCCACGAACCCTCTCCTTAGCGCTTTTCAAATCTTAATGTCAACGAACGCTAGATCTCTATGCTAGGCTCCCTCCTTGATCTAACCATGAACTATGACCATGGGATAAATCCCTTCTTGACCTTTTGCTTCAGGACTTACATGAACTGCTTTCATCCTTTTTCCCAATTTATGAATCGGTGAATTCTTTGGGACTAGATCTATGGTCCACGTCCCTCTCTCATTCGACGGTTGAGATCAAATCACGAGTTTGGACTTCATGAGTCCTTTTTTCTCCAAACTTAGCTTCTCCCACTTTGTGAATCATCGAAGAATTGATTTTTTTGCCACATGTCCAATCTCGATGAACGACTAGGATCACTTCGGCCCCAGCTCTTCGGGTTTTTTCCTCCTTGAATTTTCTCCAAAGGGTTCTTCCCCCGAAATGTGTGGATCTCTGCCATGCGCCCTCTTGCATCCAATAGTCCAGAATCACTCTACACTTATCTCTTTGCGAAGTTGAATTACTCTCCTTGCAATTGTTCCACAATCTGAATCCTCAAACTCTAGGATCTGCTTCCACCTATCTCCTCCGACGATGGACGATTTTATGGTCTTCGGGACTTTGGAAAGTCCTTGACTCCTTTGCATACCTAGCACACTTTCCTCCTTGAGACTTAAGATATTATCAAACTTCTTCTGTACTCCTTGCAAAGTTTTGTGCAAAAACTTCTGTGACTTTGCTTGGCTTGAAAACCTTCAAGGTTCACCTCTTCTCTATGTCCCTCGATGAAATTTCTCCTGCCCTCCTGGTGACTTCTCTCTCTTCCTCCTGAGATTGTAATATAAACTTAAAGTATCCTTGGCACACTCCTTGTGGTATTCTAATCCTTTCGACGACTTCTCCCTTAGCCTTCCTGGAAGTCTTAAGGAATATCCTTTCCTTTGTCGATGCACTCTTGTAAAGCCTTCCGCACTTAGAGAGTTCAGAAACTCTGGGGTTCTCTTAAATATTCCAACACCTCATAAATTGTTTCTCTTGTACGCCCTCGTACTTGATCTATGCCATCCTAGAAAATCATTTCAGAGTGTTCAATAACTATGAGTTGTGCTTCCTCCTACATAGTCTTTCTTTCCAAGGTACTTAACCACCTTGAAATTTCCTCCCAAGCCTGCGAATTAACATGGTATGCCCTCCTGACAGTTTCTCTTCTGACTCCGCTGAGTTTAGACACACACTCCTTGCGTTGGCTCACATAGTTTCCACCCTCTGTCGCGCACTTATCCTAGAGAACCATACTTAATCCGACACACTCACAGATAGAAAACTATATCTCTATCCCTGCAGATGATTTCTAACATTCATCTACAATTCAAATGCATAGACATGACATTCAACACAAAATATCCATTACACATAAATTGATAACAAGAAAAACCGTCATTTTCTATTAATGGTAGAATATTCATTACAATACAGGAGTCTGAGCTACAACTGAGTCTCAACTCTCTAAGTTTCTCTCCATATCTCCTATTCATCTTCCTAAAACCCCCTACAACCTTTGCTATCTAACCTCTACTTGGAAACAATACAAAGATTTATACAAGATAGGATCAATGAGTTTCCCTCCAAGCTAAACTAGTGGTGTAAAATCACCATTCAAAACACTTTTCTAATGGGAAAATTACAATGATGGAAATCTGCTCCAAATTAGATGTAGATCCCTCCTATCGTCAACCTCTTAATGGTGACCTTATCTCCATCTTGTGCGAAATCACAACTTTTCTTTTTCAACCCATCGACATTAATTGCCTAGATCAAACCTTAGATTCTTGAAGGAAAAATGAGAGGGTAGTGCCTCTCCCTTCCTTGAATGTGCACCACATGTGCTAATCAGCTGGTGTGTGCTAAGGTGGAGCAATTCTCCTGCATCATACTCCATGGCTACGAAAATCATGAGCTCCTTCTCATGAGCTTTCCATCTCGGTTGAAATCCTCCTAGATCCCAAACATTCTCTTGGAGTCATCCTTCTGCTCCCTTTTTTTCTGATGTTGTGTCATCCCCACTACTTGTGTAGGTTTCCTTTTGTGCAAATTCTCCTTGCTGATCGCTTCCTCTACCGACCCGAACATTATCTTTCTTATCTCCTCAATAACCTCGTCCATATGCTCCATTGGTTGGCTCTTCTTTTGCAGACTGTTCTACTGCACTTCCTCCTTACCAATGGGTAGCTCATCTTGATCCCCTTTTCTATCTTCTTCCTCTCTTGTGGCCTTATATTTCCACTCTGATGCAGCTTCCACCCCTGTAGGCTTCTCATCATTGGGCTTCTGCTCAACTTCTTCTTCTTCTTCTTATGACAGATTGACTGTTGTCAGTTCTTCGATTGGTTCCATTCCAACTTCCTCCAACTGCGACTCATGTTGCTTTATCTGCTCTGGCATGGCTATCTTATGGTAGCCACCTTATGGTTCTAGGATATATAACTAGTCCTCCAATGCCTTTAACTCCATTTCCCATCGAGTAAGTAACTCAATGAGGCATTCTCCTTCTATTGGGACATACTTCAATATATGTTCCTTCTCATCCATGACAATCTTAGGTTGTTGTCCTTCTGTTGCATCTGCAACCCCTATGCTAACCTCTCTTTGGTCTCTTGGTAGGAATATTTTGAATCCTCTAATGATCAGAACTGTCCTCTGATCTTCCTCCTTTGTGATGAAAGTTCCCAATGTCTCATCATCTTCATTCACACAGTTTGTAGTTCCGCATGAATATTCATATGGATGAGGCCTTTCTTCCTCCTCTCCATCTGTCAACACCCTCTAATGTGAATTATCGACTGAAATCACCTCTTCTCCCTTTCTCGCTTGGAAATTCGAGATGCCTCCCCTACACACCTGGTAGTTTATGAGATTCACTGACCCCTTCTCATTTCCCACCTGGAAAATCATGATATCTCTGCCAGATCTCTTTCCCTCATCACTGAGGTTTTCAGCATACCTCATCCACCCCTTTAACACCTGTTGTTTCCCTCTAGCCAACAACTTTCAAATTGGCCATTTAGTTTTCCTCTTCAAAGGCCATTCATACCTCTGATGTACCTTTACCTTCTGTTGCATTTTGAATGCTAGCTTCTCCATTTCTGCTCAAATTTACCTGAGCTCCTTGTCCATCTCTGCTTTGATTTTATATGAATAGACTTCTCCTCAACCGCACTCATAACATCCAATGACCATTTTTTCTTCACCTATAGCCCACTTGGTTTTCTATCATCTACTGAACACCTTGCAACAACTTTAACAGAGTATCACACCATGTCTCCCTTGCCTACATAAATCAATTTTGTATTAGCTCTGATACCACTCTGATGACATAGACCCCCCTCCTTTCCTCCAAATGGGATGCGCACCCTCCCAGTCTTGGATCATAGAAGTCACTGAACCAAATGGTTTGTCAACTCCAAATGAGAACCAATGTAACTTGACATAGTCCCTTCACCTTCTTGACGTAGGTTGTGTTGCACCCGCAGACCCTCTCCTTAGTGCTTTTCGAATCTTAACGCTAATGATCAATAGATCTCTATACTAGGCTCACTCCTTGATGTGACAATGAACTGTGATCATGGTCTATCTCCCTTGATGACCCCGATCTTTGGGACTTCCACAAACTGCTTGCATCTTTTTTCCCGATTTTTGAATCGACGAATTATTTGGGACCAGATCTACGGTCCACGTCCCTCTCTCATCCCATGGTTGAGATCAAATCATGAGTTCATACTTCGTGAGTCCTTTCTTCTCCCAAATCAACTTCTCCCACTTTGTGAATCAATGAAGTGCTTATTTCTCACCACGCATCCTATCTCGATGAATGACTAGGATCACTTCGGCCCCAGCTCTTCGGGTATTTTCCTCCTTGACTTTTCTCTGAAGGGTTCTTCCCCTGAAATGTGTGGATCTTTTCCACACGTCCTCCTGGATCCAACGGTCCAGAATAACTCTGCACTTCACTCTTCATGAATTTGAATTACTCTCCTTGCAATTGTTCCGAAGTCTGAATCCTCAAACTCTCGAATCTTCTTCCACCTATCTCCTCCAACGATGGATGATTTTATGGTGTTCGGGACTTTGGCAAGTCCTCGACTCCTTTTCAAACCTAGCGAACTTTCCTCCTCGAGACATAAGTTGTTCTCAAACTTCTTCTGCACTCCTTGTAGAGTTCTTCACAGACACTTCTGTGACTTTTCACAGCTTGAAAACCTTCAAGGTTCACCGCTTCTCTATGTCCCTCAATGAACTTTCTCCTACCCTCCTGGTGACTTCCCTCTCCTCCTCCTGAGCTTGTAAGATAAACTTACAGTATCCTTGGCACACTCCTTGCACGCGTCTAATCCTTTCAATGAATTCTCCCTTAGCCTTCCTGGAAGTCTTAAGGCATCTCCTTTCCTTTGTCGATGCACTCTCGCAAATCCATCCTTCCTCAGAGTTTTCAGCAACTCTGGGGTTCTCTTAAGGATTCCAACACCTCATAAAGTGTTGCTCTTGTACGCTCTCGTACTTTCTCTATGCCCTTCTAGAAAATCATTTTAGATTGTTCAGTAACTCTAAGTTGTGCTTCCTCCTACGCAGTCTTTCTTTCCAAGGTACTTAACCACCTTGAAATTTCCTCCCGAGCCCGTGAATTAACCTAGTATTCCCTCCTAGAATTTTCTCTTTTGACTCCACTAAGTTCAGACACGCACTCCTTGCATCGTCTCACAGAGTTTCCGCCCTCTGTCGCGCACTCCTTGCACTTATCCTATAGAACCAGACTTAATCCGACACACTCATAGATAGAAAAATATATCTCTATCCCTGTAGATGATTTCTAACATTCATCTACAATACAAATGCATACACATGACATTCAACATAAAATATCCATTACATAGAAATTGATAACAGGAAAAACTATCATTTTCTATTAATGGTAGAATGTTCATTACAATACAAGAGTCTGAGGTACAACTGAGTCTCGGATCTCTGAGTTTCTCTCCATATCTCCTATGCATCTCCCTACAACCCCCTACTACCTTTTCTATCTATCCTCTACTTGGAAACAATACAAATATTTATACAAGAGGGTCTCGACGAGTTTCCCTCCAAGCTATATTAGTGGTTTCAAATCAACATTCAAAACACCTGTCTAATGGGAAAATTACAATGATGGATATCTTCTCCAAATTGGATACATATCCCTCCTACCGTCAACCTCTTAATGGTGACCTTATCTCTAGCTTGTGCGAAAGCACAACTTTGCTTTTCCAACCCGTCGACATTAATTGCCTAGATCACACCTTATATTCTTGAAGGAAAAATGAGAGGGTGGCACCTCTCCATTCTTTGAATACGCATGCTAATCGGTTGGCATGTTCTAAGGTGGAGTGATGCTCCTACATCATAGGGCATGTTTTTCAAGACTTGATAATCATATGCAAAAACAAGGATACAAAAGAGGAGCCATTGATAGTAATATTTATATTAAAATTGAAAATCAGAATATGATTATTGTTGCAGTATATGTCGATTACATCATCTTTGGAATTAATCTAAATTCTCTAAACAAGAAATTTTATCTGGGAATGAAAAAATAATTTGAGATGTCAATGCTTGGTGAAATGAAATTCTTTCTAGGACTACAAGTTTCACAATCAGAAAAAGACATATTCATATCTCAAACCAAATACATTAAAGAAATGTTGAGAAATTTCAAATGGAATATTGCAAACCTATGAGCACTCTTGTGATTACATGATGAAAACTAAGAAAAGATGATGAATCACTAAATGTAGACCAAACCATGTATGGATCAATGATTGGTATCCTATTAATGCAACAACAACAAGACTAGATATCATGCAAGTTGTAGGATTAGTGGCTAGATTTCAATCCACACCTAAAGAGAGTCACATGAAGGAACTTAAAAGGATTTTTAGATATCTCAAAGTCACTTTGGATTTTGGATTGTGGTAACCAAAAATAGAAGAATTCACTTTAACTACATATAGTGATGAAAACTAGGCTAGAAGTGTGGATGATAGGAAAAGCACTAGTAGAGGAGCATTATTCCTAGGAAAATGTCATGTATCATGGATAAGTAAACTAAAATCCTCCATATCACTATCTACAATAGAAGCAAAATATATTGATGTTGCATCTTGTTGCACTCAAGTAATCTAGATGAAACAAACCTTAGAAGACCTACAAGTAAATTATGATCATCCTATTATTATTAACTGTGACAATACCAGTGCTATAAATCTCTCTAATAATCCTGTTATGCACTCAAAAACAAAGAATATCCCAATTAAATTTCATTTCTCATGTGAGAAACTTTCTCAAAAAATTGTTAAAGTGGAATATGTGGATAATAAAGAAAAAATTGTAGATATATTCATAAAAAATTTACCCAAGAATACTTTTGCATACCTTAGACAGAAATTGGGGGTAATATCCATATCTAACTGAATTGTGCAAGCTTCATCATAGAAGGAGCACATGGTCAGGGGGAGTAAAACCTTAGGGGGAGAAAAGAAATGTCATTTCTATCATTGTTGTCAAAGGGGGAGAATAAATAGTAAAACTTAGTTAAAATAAAGAGTTTTTACTTTGTTACCATCAATGCAAAAGGGGGAGAATGTTGGACATGGTGTAATATTGTCATTGATGTCAACAAGGGCTAATATGGATTTATCATCCAGACAAGTCCATTCAAACTATAACTATGTTAAAGTATCCTACTATACCAGTTACAAGAGAGCTTTGCAAGAGCAGTAAATCTAATGAAGCATATGGAGCAATGAGAAGACCTAGAAGACATTTTTTTGATTCTGAGACATACAAGGATGAAGTTATCCCATAGAAATGAAAAAGATAAAAAGTAACATGTTCCAAATATACATGAGATTGTATTCTTTGTTTATTATAATGATCAATTCTCTGATAATTATAAGTGTGAAAGTTACAGGAATTGACAGTAAAGAACAAAGAACAATGTTGATCGTTGGATAAAAATAAGAGCATGATCGAATGGAGGAATCGATGGTGAATGGATAAGAACGAGTTTGATTTATCTATGATCATTGGATCAAAATGAAATCACGATCTGATGGCTCAGATATTTTTCCGTGAGTCCACTGTGCACCCCCAAAAAATGGCTAAGTATCATATTCTATCGGTTGGAATTATATAAAGAATCACTTGAAATTTTCTAAGTATTTGTTCATTATGGAGGTAGTGGAAGTGGGGCATGCATTTTGATGAGACTTCAGAAGACATTTGAGTTCGCGAGTCTACAAGTCCATGAACTCGAGAAGAATCAATTAAAATTTTCTAAGTATAGGTTCATTATGGAGGTAGTGGAAGTTAGGAGTGTGTTTTGATGACACGAGAGAAGACATGTGAGTTTGTGAGTTTGCAAGTCCATGAACCTATGAAGAATCACTTAAAAATATTATAAGTATAGGTTCATTATGGAGGTAGTGGAAGTGGGGCATGCATTTTGATGAAACTCGAGAATAAATGCGAGTCCGCGAACCCACCACATAAAATAATTCTAAGTAAAATCCATGTCTGAAATGAATAAGGATTTTCCACTCAACGGTTGATTAAATCCAAACCATGGATCTATCTAAAGTGCCTAGGAAATCCAAGATTGTCCACTCAATGCTTGATTAAAACCCAACCATCGGATCAAGGTGCAATAAATATCATGGGAGGTTCAAATATAACCATTCATCATGACGATAGATCTATGGTGGAGATATAGCGCGAATTAAGGAAGTGAGAAGAGGGTTTTAAAAGATCGAGTTATACCATAGTTGAGCCTATGGTCTCATGGCGGGTAGTAAAGGTTAGTTGTGTAGTTATTTAGCCCATGAAAAATATGCTAGATTAATTTTGTGGCTCGATTTCTCATAAAGTAATGATGATAGATTTAAAAGGGGGCCAAGAATTTAGCACATGTCTATTTCACTACAAGAAATACACTTAAAAAATCTCAAAATATGATAACCATTGAAAGGAAAATACTCGAAGAAAAAGTGCATGGATTACCGGTGTCAATTAAGAACATCATTTCCTTTTTTGAAAAGATATTGAAGAAAAAAACCAAGGTCACTCATTTACTTAAAAATAATAATAATAAAAGAAGAAAGTTTTATTAAAACAAAATTTATTATTGAATAAATGAAGAGGTGCAATGATACATTATTAAAAGATACATTGGTTCAAATTTTATACCAATTGAAAGAATATATAAACCATAAAATATGGTGGAAGGAAGATGTCTATGTGGTCCAATTCAAAAGATATAACACAGATAGAGTCCAAGGAAGAATGTGAAACATTCACATGAAGTGAGGGTGGAAGGGAGGAGCAAGGGAGTATTTGAGCAGGAAATTCTAGGGTTCAGTGCAGTAAATGAAGATAAGAGATAAAGAATGGGCCAAGGAAGCAACGCACGCCAGGAAATGAGGATTAAATAGTGTGAAAGAAAGAAAATGAAGCAATGCGCCAGGAAGAAAGGAAAATTAGCGCGACATAATTGTGGATTAGCATGCAAAGGCAGTTAGAAAGTGGATAAGTTGATTCCACTTAGAATTAGGGTTTTTAGTCATTATGTAAGGGGTTTTACCCATTTTTGTAATATAAATATAGGATGTATGAGGTATTTAGAAGTATCAAGTGATTGTGAAGTCTTAGAACTTACGTATGCTGAGCAATATCTTTTTGTAGAAATTTTGAGTCTTGAGTTGTAGCGTTAGTTTTTGGTTAAGAGTTGTGGAGCTCGTTTTGTATTATTTTTGGAGAATCGTGAGGTATAATTGAGGGTCAGGTCACAAGTTGCGGAGCTTGGTGTGACACTGATCAACCTCATGGAGTATTATAAACCTATGATGTAATGCGAAAAATGCTATTTTGATGAAGAATAACAAATAAGCAAAATATTTTTGTGGATGCAACCCAAGGGGGGGTGAACCACGGTAAAATCATGTGTTGTGATGTGTTTGAATGATGTTTTTGTTGTTTCTTCCATTATGAATCAATGATAAATGGCTAGAATAGTCTCTTGTAGCTCGCAAAATGGAATAGTTGTTATATCTAGATGTCTGGTATAATGAAGTATATGATATGATGCATGGTAAAGTAAAATTTGAGGAGGTATAACATTCCCAATCCCTTCCATGACTGTAGAAATTTGCATCCTGCAGCCACCCATAAGCCATCTTGGGTGAGACTGCACTGTGAACTCTATGCATAGTGTAGAATTTTGTTTGAACCTTTTTAACCAATCTGGCTACATGAGATGCCTGTGTGCAGAAAGAATCTTTACATTGTGTTGTAACATTTTCAACCTGCTTCTATTGGATAGAAGGTGATTGAGCGGAGGCTGTAGTGTTTGAAATATCCTTTTGTTCACCTTTTGAACAGATTGTGAAGAAGCTAAATTTTCTAGTATGAGATACTACCTTGCGGCATTGTTCAGATGGAATAGTAGTCAGAACTATCTCTGGTATTCTATAGAGATAACGCCCCAGAGAAACAATGACACTGCAGGGTTGAGACTCATAAACAACATGGCGCTTCCACATATATGGTTGGCCCAAGAGAACATCACAGACATCCAATGGGGCAACATAACATAACACATCATCCTTGAAGGGTTGGATGTCATATGACAATCGACACTATTGGCTGACACGGAGATCTCGTCCTTGGCGAAGCCACTCGATGTTGTATGGATGTGGGTGTGGTGTTGTCGACAATCCCAAAAGTTTAATGACCTTTTCTAAGATGAGGTTATTCTGGCTTCTGCTATCAACAATAAAATGCAGTGGGGTCCCCTTCACCCACATCTATGAATGAAAAAGGCGCTCCCCCTCTTCAGGATATGTTGGTTCTTTTGGTTGAATTGTTATGGTCGTGACAATAACAATGGGGTCTGCGTTGATGATCTATCTTTTACAAGTATTTTTAGAATCATATTCTGAATCAGAGTTCGACTCCTTGTCTTTGATCTCAACCACCAATGACTACTTTGAGAAACATTCCTCGGTGTTGTTCTAGGGGATTTTGTGGAAATCACACCATTTTTCGGTGTCCTTCTTTGTCTTCCCATGACCCTTCTTTTCTTATGGCTTGGGCTGGTTTTCGGGAGACTGTTTGTTAGGGTCGTCTTTGATCATTTAGGTTTCTGTGGTGAGATATTTGTTTAGAAAATGTCGGAAGAACCACAGTTCTTTTGAGATCTTGTCGACGTTTCGGATCCACAACAGGATCCAATTTCAGGACAAAAAAGCCTGAGCAAAAATAAGAGAGGAACCCCTAATAAATAATGATGAGGCGAGTGGAAAACTAAGGTCGGCTGAGTGAAACCCTAGATTTGAGGAGATTTTTCAAAAAAGTACTTTAATAGTGTTTTAGTTAATTAATGGGTTAAGTGGTTTAATTTGATAACCCGATGGTGTTAATAATAAATTCTAGGTTAAATCTAGGGTTAATTTGATGCGGTAATATTAATATTATTAGTGGTTTAATTTGATAACCATATGGTGTTATTATTAATGTTAATTTTATGTTAGTTATAGGTTAAATTTAGGGTTGATTTAATGAGGTGGCATTAGTATTATTATTGTTACCCTAGGTTTGAGGAGAATTTTCAAAAAAGTATTTAAAAGTGATTTAGTCAATTAATGAATTAGGTGGTTGTTATCACTGAAATTTCATCTGCACATGGCGACAAGAACTCAGCATCGTCAAAACAGGAATGAAGTCATTCATGGCAATGGATTAATTTCACAGCATTGCAAAAGGGTCAAAAACTATACAAAGTAACCAAAAATTGAAGGGCGCTTTACAGAATCTGGGCGCGCGCGCACATGCGCGGAACAACAATGTACCATTAGTGCATACGCACACGACACGCGGCTGTTGGTGCAAAAACCCACGCACCTTCTAAACGACGTATTTATTGAAATTGGTTGGCCTCCCAACCACTAATGGATTAGATCCCAAGACGATTTGACATCAAATCTGAGCTGAATCTGCATGGTAGGCTGGTCAAAGACCTAATTGAGCCCTAAAGAGCCCCTTTTTACACCTCAAAGGAGTTACATAATCACCCAATGCCATGCTATAAAAATCCATGAAGAAACATCATTTTCTCAAGGAATTTCATGTAATGTTATGCTGCTTAGATTGTTTTAAGGACTCACTCCTTGACAATAGCACATTAGCACCATTTCATTGAGCTATCCACCTCTCTCTTGAGTGGGTATGCTTTGAGTTCTTTCACCATCATTCTCATTTTCTTATTGTAAGGAGAGCAAGTTTGTGAGGGCCTCAAGAGACTTCCTTTGGAGGAAGAAAGAACCACAGTTCCCTTTCTTCATTGTGCTTTGGATTTCATCAATAGATCAGCCTAAAAACATTGGTGATATTTGGATTTGTGTTTGTTATTTCTTTTTTCATATGCTCATAGTTTTAATTTGTTTTAATTTAATTCTTGTTTATGGTTTTGTTTTTTATTTCTCTAACCCTTTCCTCTACAGTTGTCATGCCTAGCAAGACCCAACTGGGCATGTAAAGCACCCTTTATTTTCTCACCAAGTGACTAATTAGGTGCAAACAGATTGGTGACCGTACTGGGGAGAAGGTATCAATTCCTCCCTCATTTGGGCTTATTTTGCTTTCCTTTTGATTTCATTAACTTGCAGGTTCACAAACCGGCCTCTGCCGACTTGCTAACCAGTCAATTCACAAGAAATTGGAGAGAAATCCATCCGAATATTTCTTCTCGGCCTTTTTCCACAGGCACGCGGGTATTCCACCCCACAGGTGTGCATCGTGCGCGCATGCGCTTGTTCAGCAGTTTCTTCCTGCGCGCATGCGCTTTATCACTCAGTTCTATCAGCGCGCAGGTGCCATATGCACCTCTGTCCACACTAGAGGCCATGCATCTGAACTAAAATCTACATTGTAAGGTCTTGGATGTGGGGAAAATCATTTTCCTTCTTAAGAATGATGATATGCATGCTCTAAATACTGCACCACTTAGACCCCTCAACTTATAAAGGGGTAGTCAAACAAACATAGGCACTTAGGTGGATAAAAATCATTTTCCCTAATTTGCTTTTTGCCACATGGATGGCTTGCTTTGATTTATAATCTAAGTTGGACAATCATACTTAATCACACCTAACTCACATTTTGGGACTCGAAGTCGAAAGTAACAATCTTGAGTATGCTCTTCTCTTGCGCCATCAAGCGATCTTGAGAACCAGAAAAGGATTACGAAAACGATCTCCTCTCCCTTAACAAAAATTTCAAAACCTTTAGGAGAGGACAAAGGCCCTTTTGGGACCCCTCTTAGTTTCATTTTTCAAACATATCTTAAAATTGTAACGGGCCCATACATGCCCACATGTCACAAAAGTAGGATAGTGGTTGGACTTTTTCTTTCTTAGATCAAAAAACTAGGAGAGCTTAAAGGTTTTGTAACGGGCCCACACATGCCCACATGTTCAATATAGGATAGTTTCATGCTTTTTCTAGATTAACTCACACATAGGGAGTTAAGGGATAGTAACGGACCACGTGTCCACATGCTAGTTTCCTAGGGATTTTAAAATTCTACAAGGTCGTACCAATGACATCTAGCTAATTAGGTAATTACACTCTTGTAAGGACCAAGCGAAGTCCACATGCAGCAAGGTGACATCTAATTAATATAAAATTTGGTACACTTTTCACTCACACACAAAAGTCACTCTTTCACTCACATAGCCTCGTCTCGAAACGTGGTGGTCTAAGTAGGTCTCCTCAAAAGGGATTCTAAAAACACCCCATCTTTTCTTGATAGGACTATCCACTCCCACTTTTAAATCAAACGAGGTTGGTTTTCACCCCCAGCCTCACAAAACAACTTCACCTAAAATCTTTCTAACAACTCACTAAGTTGTCCT
>SNQJ01S0090898.1:60692-72099 GCA_010110895.2 Picea sitchensis | reverse complement strand
GTTTCTGTTCTGAAACTCGTATGCAAGGTGTGCATCTCATACGCAAGAAGTGCATCGACAAAATCTCAGATTGACTTAGAGGAGTTCAGAGAGAAAAAAAGGGAACTTAGACTAGGTGCAAGGAGTTCACAGCGCCAAGGAGCAGGTAAGCATCAAAGAACCAGAACAAAGGAACAAAAGGAGTGCGGGAAGAATTTATTTTCAAGAAATCCTTCGAACTGAGTTATCGAAATCCTGAGAACACAAGGAGTGCGTGGTAATTAGAAATATTCAAGGAGATCAAGCTCAGAAGAGATAGAACTTTCCAGAAGTGTAGATGAGGCCCAAGATACATAATCGTAGGATGAGAAAATTTTGAGACCTTTGAACACTTAGAAAACCTTCTAAGTCGGAAGCTCAATAGGAGGAGCGACAATGGTCATTGGATAACAACACAGAGGATCAACAACCATCTAAATAAAGAAAGGTGCACGAGCCTTAGCACTTTTCACATGCAGGAGAGTGGAATTTCCAAAGTCCCGAAGTCCCGAATTAGTTTGGGACCATTGATCATCCGGAAGGACGCGTGGAAGAAATCCATGAGTTTTGGGTAAAAGCACTCTAGGAGGAGCTAGTGCATAGAAGTTTGAAACTTTCAAAGTTCGAAGAGTCGAAGAGCCAGAAGAAATATGAACCATCAGATCCAGAGGGATACATGTTGGCGGGTCGTGAGATATAGAGATAGGTGAAGGTGGAATGTTGAAACACCCAAATCCCGAATAGTTGAAGATCCGAGAGTCGTCGATATACAAGGGGACAATTGTCACTAGATCGTGGATTCTGGGTGGAATGCTCTAGAAGAAACAAGGTGTGGGGAAGTTGAAATTTATGAAGGTCGAAGTCCCGAAGGAGACAAGAGTCGTTGATTCAAGGAGGACACCCATCAATAGATCGCGAGTTCCAGGTAAATTGCACTGGGGTTTCAGTTGAGAATTGAGACTACTGAACCCCAAAGACCCGAAGTGAATATGGATTGTATGATCCATAAGATACGTGGCTTAAATATGTGGACTCTCGGTAAAGTCCTGTAGTAATTCATAGCCACCAGATTAAGAGAGATGTGGCACGAATCCATGCATTTCGGGTAAAAGCCCGAAGAAATCCTCAACCATCAGATCCAGAGGACAGGTGGTATAAATCTATGGATTTTTGGAAAAGACCCGAAGTAAGCCTCAACTGTCCAATTCAAGTGGACACAGGAAATAAATCTCATAGTTCGAGGGAGAGAGAAAGTTGAGAGTTGAGAACTCTGAAGTCCGGTGACGTGAAAAGATCACAGTCGTTGATCTGAGGGAGACATGCGTCAGTGGATCGTCAACTTTAGGAAAAAGAAAGTGGGGAAAGGGTTTGCGAGTTGAAAATCCAGAAGCCCAAGTCACGAAATAAATCATGGTCGTTTATTTAGAAGAGTCAGATCTAATCCGTAGAAATTGAAAGGACAGGTCTGATCCATCAGTTTAGAAGCACCATTAAGATTGTGAGATCAACAGTCCCATCGCATTACGGGGATTGGAGGAGCGTGAACTTTAAAAAGTTGAGGGCAGGCCGCAATCCAGACCATGGTTTTTGAGAAAGGACATGTGGAGGATCAAGGTGAATTTTGGGGCAAAAAGTAGTTTGGTTTCAAACCACCCTTGACCGCGCTTGTAATCGCATGGTTACGTAAGGTCATCGCCTAAGGTCATATTAAGTAAGGGGATTATCAGAAAAGGATCTAGTGCCCAAACTATGATATTTCGCAAGCATGAAGGGGAAGGTCGTAGGTGCCATTAGACATGCACCAGGAAGCCCAAAGGGCTTGTGCTTAAATACAAAACGATACCATCATGGTTTCATAGAGTCGTTTGATTCGAGAATCGAAGATCCTTCACCGGGAGGTCATGTATCCCTACAGGGGAGTAGGGGGCTCTGATACGAGATGGTATCAGAGCCTTTATTGAGGTTGTTTGCATACAATAGATAAAGGAGAAAGGATATAAATTAGTATCATTTGTGGTATAATTTTTTTTTTATTTTTGTTTGTAGGCACCATAAGGTGACGCAGTGAAATCATGTCACCCAGAAGGTGTAGAGCGAATGCAGAAATGGAAGAAGAAATGAGGAGACTCAGAATGAGACTAGAAGCCATGGAAACAACGCAGAAGAAAGCACCAGACACTGGAGATATCAGTGAAGATGAGAGCGAAGAGATAGAGGTAGAAGAAGATGTAGCAGAGGATGCTGTAGAAGATCGCTTATTGAAAGTTGTTTCGAGAATAGGAGCTAGAGAAAAAATAGAAGTACCAATGTATGAAGGAAATTTAGAAGTTGAAGAATTGTTAGATTGGGTATGAGCTATGGACAAGTACTTTGATTATGAAGATATCGAAGAATACAATATGGTGAAGCATGTAGTGACAAGACTAAAGGGTCATTCTATGGTGGGACGAACTGCAAGCCCAATGCATATGCAAGGGTAAGCATAAAATTAAAAGTTGGGATAGGATGGTAACCAAGCTAAAAGAAAAATTTATCTCAAAGGACTATCAAATAAATATGTTCAAAAGATTGCAGAACCTGAGACAAAAACTCTTATCAGTGAAGGAGTACACTAAGGAATTTTATAGACTGAACATCAGGGCTGGACATAAAGAGAATGAAGATGAAAAAAAACCCAGGTATATCAATGGGCTGAGATATGAAATACAAGAAGAGATCAACATGATTTCTCTTAGTAAAGTCGAGGATGCTTATCAAGAAGACTTGAAAGCTGAAGAGAAATTAGCCAAGAAACAAAGACAACGAAACAGACGAGGAAATTCAAGAAGAGGTAAGGGAACCAACAGAGAGTAATTCCAGAAGCCAAAGCATGAAGCTGGAAAACAACATAGTTACCCTGAGAAAGGTGGAAGTTCTAAGAAAGGACAACATGGAGGAAGAATCTCTTTTTCTAGAGGAAGAGGAAGAGCCAGAGGAGGTGAAGTTAGATTTTATGCTTGTGTAAAACCAAAACACAAGTCTTGGGAATTCCACAAGAGAAAGAAAGAAAGAGGAGGCGAAGCACACATTTCTGAAGAAAAAAATCATGTGGAAGAAGAAGCAGCAAAAGGAGGAAAGAACCTCATGATGAGGAAAATTATTCTTAAACCAGAGAAGGAGGTAGAGGAACCAATTCAACAAATAAGTATGTTTGGAACTGCTTGCAAGATGAAAGACAAAGTTTGCAAGGTAATCATAAACAATGGGAGCACTGGCAATCTAGTATCCACAAAGATGGTGGAGAAATCAGAGCTGAAGAGAACTGCACATCCAAACCCATACAAGGTATCATGGTTGCAAAAAGGAAATCAAGTAATGGTCAGTCAACAATGCCAAGTTGAATTTAAAATAAGAGGTTATAGGGATGAAATATTATGTGATGTAATTCCTATGGATGTCTGTAATATTTTATTGGGGAGAGCATGGCAGTTTGACAGAAAAGTTATTCATGATGGAAGAAAGAATACTTATATCCTAGAAAAGAATGGTAGGACACATATGTTGTTACCAATATAAGACAAAGAGAAAAGGAGGGAATCTAGTTCAAGTATGCTTCCCATGATTAGGAAGGAACTCTTGAATGAAGTCAAGCAGGAAAAATAAATGTAGTTTGTTGTAGTGAGGAAGCCAAGAGTTATCCTTACAAATACTTCCGTGGAAGATTTGCTTGAAGAAATCTAGGAACTATTAGAAAACATTAATTACATAGTAGTGAATGAGTTACCACACTCATTGCCACCCATTAGGAGTATAACCCATCATATTGACCTTATTCCAAGAGCTAGTTTACCAAACAAATTAGCTTATAGGTTGACACATAGAGAGAATGAGGAAGTCAAAAATCAAGTCCAGGAGTTGTTGGATAAAGGTTTAGTCAGGGAAAGCCTAAGACCATGTGCAGTACCAACTGTGTTAAGTCCAAATAAGGATGGAGGATGGAGAATGTGTACAGATTCAAGGGCCATCAACAAGATAACTGTTAGGTATAGATTCCCTTTACTAAGGATGGATGTTTTGATGGATTGTTTGAGTGGAGCAAGATATTTTTCCAAGATAGACTTGAAGAGTGGATATCATCAAATAAGAATGAGAGAGGGAGATGGATGGAAGACAACATTCAAGACAAATGAAGGATTGTTTGAATGGATGGTCATGCCATTTGGGTGGACTAATACACCAAGCACATTTATGATATTAATTAATGAAGTATTGAAAGACTTCATAGGAAAATTTGTCATACTATATCTGGATGTCATACTTATCTTCAGTAAGACAGAGAGAGAACACTTAAGACACCTAACATTAGTAATGGAAAAGTTGCAGCAAGAAAAATTGTTGATAAATATGAAGAAAGTATATTTTATGAAGAAAGAACTCATATACTTGGGTTTTCTGATCTCTTCCAATGAATTGAAGATGGATCCAGAAAATGTGAGAGCAATCAAATAATGGCCATCGCCGGGAGGTATATTTTGAGGTAAGAAGTTTTCATGGGTTAGCAATTTTTTATAGAAATTTTATCAGAAATTCCAGTGGTATATGTACGCCCATGTTGTACATTGTGAAGAAGAAACACAAGTCTTTTTGTTGGACAGAGGAAGATGATAAAAGTTTCAAAGTGTTGAAGGAGAAAATCACATAACAACCAATTATGGTCTTACCAGATTTTGGAAAAAAATTTCAAGTGAGATGTGATGCAAGTGGATTATCTATTGGAGAAGTCTTGAGTCAGGGCAATAGGCCAGTTTCTTATTTTAGTGAGAAGTTGAATGACACCAAGAAGAAGTATTCCACATATGATAAAGAATTTTATGCAGTGATTCAAGATTTGAAGAAGTGGAGGCACTATTTGATTCCTAAAGAATTTGTCTTGTACAGTGATAATCAAGCTTTGCAATTTATTACTAGGCAAGAAAAGTTGAATCAAAGACATGCTAAATGGGTAGAATTTATGAAAAAAATTACTTTTGTTATTAAACATATTGCTGGAACTGCTAAAAAAGTTGCAAATTCTTTGAGTAGGAGGATTTTAATCGTACAAAAATTCCAAGTGGAGACCTTAGGGTTTGAACACCTTAAGGAAATGTATCGAGAAGATTCAGATTTTAAGGAGGCCTATGAGGCATGTAAGAATCCTTTGTTAGGAGATATAAGCTCATGGACATAATTTGATCCAAGATGGATTATTATTCAAAGGAATACAACTATGCATACCAAGATGCCAATGAGAGATAACCTGCTGAAAGAGAAACATAGCGGAGGTTTAGTTGGACATTTTGGTCATGATAAGACATTTGCATAGCTGAGAAATTCGTATTATTGGCTGAGCATGAGGGCTGAGGTCAAAAGGTTTGTGAACAAATGCAGAATTTGTCAGTATGCAAAAGGAGTACAACAAAACATTGGTGTGTATATCAGCCATTACCAATTACAGAGAGGCCGTGGGATGCAATCAATATGGATTTTGTATTGGGATTGCCTAGAACTCAGAAAGGGAGCGATTCCATATTTTTTGTGGTGGAAAAATTTTGAAAAATGGAACATTTCATACCATGCCAGAAGAAAAATGATGCTACATACATAACCAATTTGTTTTTCATAGAAGTGGTGAGACTACATGGATTTCCTAGGAGTATAGTCTCAGACAAGGACCTGTATCCTTATAGGAGAGATGATGCAGGAGAACCAGATGATCGGAAAGAAGTTCAGTGGCAAGAACAATTTCCCACAATAGAAAAACCTCAGATGGAGAAAATCATTGAACAAAGAGATGGAAGGAACACCAGGAGGAAGACATATCATTAATACTTAGTGAAGTGGAAATATCATCCAGTGGAAGATTCAAGTCGGGTCACTAAAACTGATATTTTGAAGCATGTAAAAACAATGCAGGAACTCATGGAAAGGAGTCCATGAATATTTTAAGCATAGGAGTATGATGCAGTAGCATCGCCTTCAAAGTCAAAGACACAAGCGTGGAGGAAAATATATGACATCTCAGCATGACAGAATTTCAAATCAACATTTAACTCAGAAGTAAATCGATTTGTTGAGATATTTTGGAAGCAACATTTTTTAATATGCAGTGTTTGTAAATTCATGTAGGAATGTAAGGAATTGCAAATATAGAGTGTTGGCTCTTATCTGACAATAACTGTTAGCTATTGTAATAGGAGAAACTAGGTAACTACTATGACTTGATAGGATAAGTTACAGACATGACAGAGAGAGCTCGTGGAGCCAGTCCTTAGATAGTTTTTGTTGTATTGTAATAGATAGAGAGTAGAGACAGAATAGAGTAGAGAAGAAAGACGCAGGGAAGAACTGCAATACTATGTAATTGTTTCATGAATGAATAGAATAGACAGAATTGTCCCAAATACTTGGACTATGTTCATTTTGATGCGTGATTGAATGAATATTATATTCTGTGTATGTTCTTTAGTTCATTTTGTTCATGTATGATTGTTCAAGAGTTAATCGTATGCGTTTGTGACAAAACTGGATAAGTTTCAATTGTTTCTCTTTTGAAACTTGTATGAAAGGTGTGCATCTCATACGCAAGGAGTGCATCGACAGAGTCTTGGATTGACTCAGAGGATTTCAGAGAGAACAAAGGGAACATAGACTAGGTGCAAAGAGTGCACAACATCAAGGAGTGACTAAGCATAGAAGAACCAGAATAGAGGAATGCAAGGAGTGCGGGAAGAATTTATTTTCAAGAAATCCTCTGAACTGAGTTATCGAAATCCCGAGAATGCAAGGAGTGTGTGGGAAGTCGAAATCTTCAAGGAGATAAAGCTTAGAAGAGATAAAACATTCCATAAGTGTAGACAAGTCCCAAGAGACAAACTCGTAGGAGGATCAAAGGCCAAGACCTTTGAACACTTAAAAAACCTTCTAAGTCAGAAGCTCAGGAGGAGGAGCGATACTGGTCGTTAGATCACATTGCAGAGGATCAACAACTATCTGATCAGATCAAGGTGCATGAGCCTTAGTGATTTGCACACGCAGGAGAGTGGACTTTCCAAAGTCCCAAAGTTCCTAAGTAGTTTGGGACCGTCCATCATCTGGAAGGATGCGTGGCAGAAATCCATTAGTTTTGGGTAAAAGCACTCCGAGAGGAGCGAGAGCACAAAATTTTTAAACTTTTGAAGTCCAAAGAGCCGAAGAGCCGGAGGAAATATGAACCGTTAGATCCAGAGGGATACGTCTTGGCGGGTCGTGAGATCTAGAGAAAGGCGAAGGTGGAATGTTGAAACACCCGAAGCCCAAATAGTCGAACAACCGAGAGTCATCGATCTGTGAGGGGACACTTGTCATGAGATCGTGGATTTCGGGTGGAATGCTCCAGAAGAAACAGGGTGTGGGGAAGTTGAAACTTCTAAAGGCTAAAGTCCCAAAGGAGAAAAGGGTCGTTGATTCAAGGAGGACACGCATCTACCAATCGCAAGTTTCGGGTAAATTTCATTTGGTTTTCAGTTGAGAATTGAGACTGCCGAACCCTGAAGACCTAAAGTGAATCTGGACCATATGATCTAGAAGAGACATGGCGTAAATCTGTGGACTTCAGGTAAATTCCCAAAGTAATTCAGTGCCACCATTTTAAGGGAGACATGGCATGAATCCATGGATAGGTGGTATAAATCTATGGATTTCGGGCAAAGACCCGAAGTAAGCCTCAACCATGCAATTTAAGTGGACACGCAGTAGAAATCTGCATACTTTGAGGGGGAGAGAAATTTGAGAGTTGAGAACTCTGAAGTCCGGTGACATGAAGGGATCACAGTCGTTAATATGAGGGAGACATGCATCAATGGATCATCAACTCCGGGAAAACGTAAGTGGGGAAAGGATTTGAGAGTTGAAACTCCCGAAGCCCGAGTGATGAAATAAATAACAATCGTTGAATTAGAAGAGTCAGATAAGATCTGTAGAACTCGAAAGGACAGATCTGAGCCATCAATTCAGAAGCATCATCAATATTGTGAGATCGGTGGTCCCGTCACATTATGGGGATGGGAGATGCGCGAACTTTAAAAAGTTGAGGGTGGGCCGCAATTGTCACACAACCACTACCATAATAAAATTTTTTGTTGCTTCCTGCCGAATCGGAGCCCCTGAAATATCTACAGAAGCCTAGCGTAAACTAGTTCTCTCTCTCTCTCTACTCCCATATGATCGTGGATCATGATCACAGGTCAAATAAGGATGGCGCCTCTCAATAATTCGTGACTCGACGCTACAGAGATGTCGAATCGTTTGACTCTGCAACCGCCGAACCCCGACAAGGCTAGTGACTAGCCAATAGGGAAAAATCCCAACAGGGTTAGTGAATGGCCAATAGGAACCATCCCTATCGTGCGATTGAGTGGAGTATAGGTGGAAATAGGGAAGCACGACACGGTGGGCGATGTGACAGGAGATGGGTCCCACTTCACATGCCNAATCCCAACCATTCAAGAGTTGCATGCTCGATTCTGGAGCCCCCCCCATTAAAGGCAGAATGGCAGGGGGGCTCCAGAATGAAGCCTCAGTCGTCGATCTGGGCGGGTGGACTCTGGCCATCCATATCTACTCGCTACTTACTCTAATGCGCATTCGTGCCCCAGCTTAAAGCCGACATCTCTTCCTGACATCTAACGGTCGTATAGACCCTGAGATCCTCCGAAAGAATCTCATCCATTCATCAGGACTTATCATCACGAGAGTCCGAACTCTCGGCCACGGGGCTCCTGAATTCTTTATCCCTGGTTTCCCGATGTGGTTAATCTCTTGACACGTAGCCTCCTTAAATCAGATGGTCCATGACTGCTTCTGGGTTTCCACCATGGAAAGTCCTGATCTCTCATCACTAGGACTTCCGAATTCGCGATTCCCGTTTTCCCGAAACGGGTAATCTCACGACACGTAGCCTCCTTAAATCGTACGATCCACGACTGCTTCAGGGTTTCCACCATGGAAAGTCCCGATCTCTCGTCACGAGGACTTCCGAATTTGTGATTTTTGATTTCTCGAAATTTGAAATCTCTCGACACGTAGCCTCTCGAAATTGGACGGTCTACGACTGCTCCGAGGTTTCCACCATGGAACATCCCGATCTCTCATCCTAAGAACTCCCGAGTTCCCGATTCTCGATGTGCCGAAATGGGTAATCTCTCATGACATGTGGCTTCCTTTAGTCGGACAACCCAAATCCATTTCGGGGCTTTCACCCTTATTCACTGGGGGGTTTAACCCTTGGGTATCTCTTGACAGATCCAACGGCTGTCGAGTTTTACAACCGAGATCTGACGGCTCAGACAGGTTCCTAACTTGTATATTCTTCCCCGACTTCCTGGACGAGGAAAAATCAATAGTCCAGATGTTCTCATGGACCTCGGGGATCTACGATCCTGATTTCGTCACTATTCACGAAGGTACAGAAAGATAAGGTGGTAAGGTGTTTAACCTCCTACTTTCTCCTACCAAATCTAACGGTCATGAGTGACCACAGATTTCCTGACGGTATCTCATCCGTCGATAAACACCTATCAAGGTTAAGGTACTTATCCTTCCAGCTTCTTCTTCTTATCTGATGGTCGTGAGTGACCACAAATCTCCTGACGGGATCTCGTCCATTGATTCGATACCTATCATGGATTTCTTAGGGCCTTGCGCCCTCACATCCTCCTTCCAGGTTCTTGATGATGTTTTCAAGGAGGGTATCTCTATGGGGAGGTTTACCCAGGGTACTATCTAAAGCAGATAAGGGTATCTCTCTCCCGATAACCAGGCGTGAAGTCTGAATTAGATCAGCATGCATATAAACAACAATTTAAGAGAGCATAAGCCACACATAGTATTTCCATATAACATACAACTACCATTACTGATCAAGACACCAAACAGACATTCTTATAATGAAGTCATTCATGATTTCACAACTTATGATCATAAGTGTCAGCATACATATATTTCAAGATGTCAAAGGCAAAACACTTATCAGAAAGTAACACCAGGGGTTATGCAACTGCTGAGAGGGGTGCTCGTTTCCACCCAATCGTAGGCTCAATGACTCCCAATGGATTTACCACTAGCCACCCCCGAGCTGAGACCACGATGCTGTGAGACTGCGTCTTTGTTTGTCAGTGATCAGAAGCGAAGGTTACTCTCCTCCCTCTCTGCTATCACTCACTCTGCATATCACTAGAGTTCTCTTACTCCCCTCACGTCCGCCCCCAATCACTTCTCCCCCACACCTTATCCTCTTCCGAGGTTGAGTGTGGCGCGATTTCCCTCATGTTGGTCAGGCCTGACGACTCTATGGATGGGCGGTTCACCTCCCCATTCCTCATTAATTCCTGAGGAGCCATCTACCTACCATCCTGCGAGACATTAAATTCGGGGCCACCAAGCTGCTTTCGGTTCTCCGGGCCAGTGAAGTCCAAATACGGTATGTATTTTCGGTGGAAGTTAACACCACCTTTCCAGGTGCCTTCCACTGCCTCTCTGCAGCCACCGTGGTCTCTTTTTCAGCATATCCCCTCTCAGTAGTCCTGCAATATAAATTCATAACATTATTCACATTCATCGACCTTTTCCACAAGGTCCATTCACATCACATATTCACATTTCTGAGTTTTCCACAGTTCTTGGCTAGTCTAGTTATTTTTACAAACTGGGGGAAACAGGGTGTTACAATTCCCTCCCCCTTAAAGGAACATCGTCCTCGATGTTCTTATATTTTAACATGAATTGCATGTATAGAAGTAAACAAAATCGGATATGCTTGTCTCATGGCATCCTCCATTTCCCATGTAGCCTCATCTGGGCCAAAATGTCTCCACTGCACCTTTACCTGTGCAATGGTTCGGTTCTGGAGCGGGGTTTCCTTTCTATCCAATATGCATTGGGGTTTTGGTAGAAATTCTCCCTCCGGTTCCACCTGGATCATAGACCACTCAATTATATGATTAGCAACATGTATATATTTCTTCAATAATGAAACATGGAAAACATTATGTGCTTTTACTGTGGGAGGAAGTGCTAGCGGATAGGCTACAGGTCCCACTCTATCTAGAAACTCAAAGGGTCCACAATACCGGGGTGCCAACTTGGCACAATCTCCCATTTTCAAGGAACTCCTTCTGGGCTTAATTATGAGATATACATGGTCTCCCATTTTAAACTCTCTTGGAGTTCTCTTTTGGTCAACATAACTTTTCTGTCGGTTCTGAGTGACCTTCAGATTTTGTTTTATCTGAGTCACTTTCTGTTCCATTTCTTTCAACATGTCGGGTCCAAAAGAAATCCTATTTACAGGATTACTCCAACTGACTGGAGTATTACACGGCCTACCATAGAGGAC
>SNQJ01S0090898.1:27659-59092 GCA_010110895.2 Picea sitchensis | reverse complement strand
AATTCGGACCCCCCCCCACCACCCCTTAAAGGCAGAATGGCAGGGGGGCTCTGGAATGAAGCCTCAGCCGTCGATCTGGGTAGGTGGACTCTGGCCGTCCAGATCTACTTGCTACTTACTCTAATGTGCATTCGTGCCCTAGCTTAAAGTCGGCATCTCTTCCTCACATATGACGGTCGTATAGACCCTGATATCCTCTGAAAGAATCTCGTCTGTTCATCGGGACTTGTCATCATGAGAGTCTAAACTCTCAGCCATGGGGCTCCTGAATTCTTGATCCCCGGTTTCTCGATGTGGTTAATCTCTTGACACATAGCCTCCTTAAATCGAACAGTCCACGACAGCTTCAGGGTTTCCACCATGGAAAGTCTCGATCTCTCATCGTCAGGACTTCCGAATTCATGATTCCCATTTTCCCGAAACGGGTAATCTCGCGACACGTAGCCTCCTTAAATCAGACGGTCCATGACTGCTTCGGGGTTTCCACCATGGAAAGTCCCGATCTCTCGTCCCCAGGACTTCCAAATTCACGATTTTTTATTTCCTAAAATGGGAAATCTCTCGACACGTAGCCTCTCGAAATCGGATGGTCTACCATTGCTCCGGGGTTTCCACCATGGAACATCCCGATCTCTCATCCTCAGAACTCCCGAGTTCCCGATTCCTGATTTCCCAAAATGGGTAATGTCTCATGACACGTGGCCTCCTTTAATCAGATGACCCAAATCCATTTCGGGGATTTCGCCCTTATTCACTGGGGGGTTTAACCCTCAGGTATCTCTTGAAAGATCCAACGGCTGTCGGGTTTTCCAGCCAAGATCTGACGACTCAGACAGGTTCCTAACTTGTATATTCTTCCCCGACTTCCTAGACGAGGAAAAATCAACAGTCCAGATGTTCTCATGGACCTTGGGGATCTACGATCCCGATTTCGTCACTATTCGCGAAGGTACAAAAAGACAAGGTGGTAAGGCGTTTAACCTCCTACTTTCTCCTACCAAATCTAACGATCATGAGTGACCACAGATTTCCCGATGAGATCTCGTACGTCGATCAACACCTATCAAGGTTAAGGTACTTATCCTTCTAGCTTCTTCTTCTTATCTGATGGTCGTGAGTGACCATAGATCTYCCGACGGGATCTCGTCTGTCGATTCGATACCTATCACGGATTTCTTAGGGCCTTGCACTCTCACGTCCTCCTTCCAGGTTCTTGATGATGTTTTCAAGGAGGGTATCTCTATGGGGAGGTTTACCCAGGGTACTATCTAAAGCAGATAAGGGTATCTCTCTTCCGAGAACCAGGCATGAAGTCTGAATTAGATCAGCATGCATATAAATAACAATTTAAGAGAGCATGAGCCACACATAGTCTTTCCATATAACATACAACTACCATTATTGATCAAGACACCAAACATACATTCTTATAATGAAGTCATTCACGATTTCACAGCTTATGATCATAAGTGTCAGCATACACATATTTCAAGATGTCAAAGGAAAAACACTTATCAGAAAGTAACACCAGGGGTTATGCAACTGCTGAGAGGGGTGCTCGTTTCCACCCAACTCTAGGCTCAATGACTCCCATCGGATTTACCACTAGCCACCCCCGAGATGAGACCACGATGCTGTGAGACTGCTTCTTTGTTTGCCAGTGACCAGGAGCGAAGGTTACTCTCCTCCCTCTCTGCTATCACTCATTCTGCATATCACCAGAGTTCTCTTACTCCCCTCGCATCCACCCCCAATTGCTTCTCCCCCACACCTTATCTTCTTGCGAGGTTGCGTGGGGCACGATTTCCCTCGCGCTAGTCAAGCCTGACGGCTCTACGGATGGGCGGTTCACCTCCCCATCCCTCATTAATTCCTAAGGAGCCATTTACCTACCAGCCTGCGAGACATTAAATTCGGGGTCAGCGAGCCACTTTTGGTTCTCCAGGCCAGTGAAGTCCAAATACAGTATTGATTTTCGGTGGAAGTTAACACCACCTTTCTAGGTGCCTTTCACCGCCTCTCTGCAGCCATCGTGGTCTCTTTTTCAGCATATCCCCTCTCAGCAGTCCTGCAGTATAAATTCATAATATTATTCACATTCATCGACCTTTTCCACAAGGTCCATTCACATCATATATTCACATTTCTAAGTTTTCCACAGTTCTTGGCCAGTCCAGTTATTTTTACAAACTGGGGGAAAAAGGGTGTTACAACAATCCATACCACAATTTTGGAGAAAGGACACGTGGAGGTTGAAGGTGAATTGTAGGGTGAAAAGTAGTTTGGTTTCGAACCACCCTTGACCTTGCCTGCAATCACATGGTTACGTCAGGTCATTTCCCAACGTCATATTAAGGAAGGGGCTTATCAGAAAAGGAGCTAGTGCCCAAACTCTAAGATTTGACATGCGCGAAGGGGAATTTCACGGGTGCCATTAGATCTACAAAAGGAAGCTGAAAGGGCCCGTGCTTAAATATAGAATGAGACCATCAAGTTTCCAGAGAGTCATTTGATTCTAGAATCAGAGATCCTTGACCGAGAGGTCGTGTAGTTCTACAGGGGAGTAGGGGGGGTTGCATCAATGGGCAACACATTAGTTGCACTCTTTTTTATTATGTTGATTCTTTGGTACAAAGGCCACGATGTATTATATGGTCTCCCATTTTTTTTTGGTAGTTTTGTATAGCTCTGGATAGATATCGTGCTATGATACATGAGAGGGAGAACTTCCCTTTTACTTCAGAGTTGTTTTATTTATTTTTTGAGAGGTTTTCGGAGATGAGGCATAATGTTTCACATCATCCTTCTAGGTCATTGGCTTAGGTGCAGATTAACATGTGGGGTGATTTGATACCCAAGAGGGGCTACCCATATTCTCCGACTAAAATTTCCAGCAATGCACTGGAGCTACTATCAAGTGAGGCCGATCACATGTTCTTGACGGTGTCATGTCTTTACATGGGGTTGGATTGGAGAGGATGTATGAACATTCCCTTAACACTGAATGAGCCACTAGATGCTAGAGGTAATATTAGTGTTTTTTTAAAATTAATATAGTTTCATTTTATAGTCTTACGTAATTAGAATAAAATTAATTATAACACGTTCTTAACTTGTTTTATTAATTTATTTAATGAAAATTTTAAATTATTTGTGTGTACCGTATCTTTTGCAGATATTGGAACAAGACCATCTTAGGGTTCTTGGTTTCAGATACCCAGCATCATGCATCATAGGTCGGATACTAGATTCAGGTTGGAATTGGGTGACTGAATCTGTGCACTTTTGGTAGGAGTGGGAGACATCAGGGAAGATCCTATGCTCTTGGATCTTTGGAGGGATATGGTGTGCGATATGATGCCTCTTATGCATCATATCATTGGAGCTACTAGGACACTAGCAGGGAGGAGGGTTTTTGATGAGACACACTCTTCCTATAGTACATGTTCATCCATTACCCCATCGATTGATGAGGGTGGATGTGATCCTTCTCCACGTCGCCCTTATCCTCCTCCTTCACCTCACTTAGTTGAGCAGGAAATGCCTATTCCTCCATTGTGTGTTGTTCCACTTCCTCATGACCATTAATCATGTTCTATTATAGACTAGGCCTCCACTAATGTTGTAGATATGAGTATCACATCGACTGGACTAGATATGTTATATCAATTATTTGTTTGTTAAATGTGCTTGATAGATGTGTATGTTAAATGATGCTTGTTAGATGTGTGTGATTATTATGTTAGAAAATTCTCATGTTTTGTTAGATGTGATCACAATGATGATGCCCTGTTAGATTATTAGATTTGTGTGCAACTACCTAATTAATGACGTTTATATGTGCTAGTGGTATATATAATTAGATTATATTAGTGAATTTAAATGTGTATTTTAGATGATGTTTATGTTTGTTAGATGGTTATCATCATGATGTTTATTTTCATTAAATGATATTTCGAAATCTTCACATTAATGTCATTGTAAGCTTATTTATTAATTTTTAAATTGGTATTGCATTAATATATTGTTCTTTAAAAACATGTTAGATATTTAATTTTTAAATTATAAACAACATTTTTATATAATATTGCTTTTAAATCTACAAAATACATGAACATAAACTCAGTTTTTGAATCATTATGTTAACATATCAACAAAAATATTGTGCTATTAAACATGCATATCAACCATATTATTACTTCTAATATCAACATAGATTATTAGGATAAATAAGAAACTGTGTAAATTAAAATATCACCATTCAATATTTGAACATGTTTCCAACTATAAAATTATATGTCATGCATATATATAAAATTAAAAAAAAAAAATTAAATAACTCATGCACGGTTTAAAATATTCATAACTCAAATGCTCAAGCAAGGAAATACAAAGCAAATATGAAAATTTCCTTAAGAGATTTAAGGATGAAAGTCATATCACTAAGAAAATTTCTTTATACAAGTGCTTGAGTGTGTCCAAGGGTAAGAGGATTGTTAAGAAATGGATAAATGTCACCTTCACGACACATTAAAACTCTAACACAATTGTGACAACGAAATAATGTTTTGGAAAGATCTTTTTTAGGTCTCAATGCTTCAATAACGTGTTGGTAAATGGTCAAAATTCTAATAGCTTGAGGCCTTTTTGAAAAAAAAAACAATTCCTCAGATGTGTATTTTGGAAATTATTGGTAATATTAAATTCTTAAATACTTCAAATTGACATATTTCTCCTAGAAGGAAAACACTTTTCTATAACTTTAGTTAAATGTTAGAATTTCCATTAATTGTTTCAAGATGTTTTAGAGTGGTTTCAACATCATACAACTTTATATGGAGAAAGTAGAATTTCATATCCCATTAAAAGTTCAATTGGTTTGACATTTTTCAAGATTTCACTATTGGAAATAAATAGTTTTAAGTGTAAAAACCTTTATGAATCTTACCAATTATATAAAATTCCAATGATAAAATGTTTGACAATTTTTTTCTAAAAACATATTGTTACGAATTTATCATGAAAATAATTATTAAAATTTTATATTAAACATGCAACGACATAAAAATATCTTCAAATACCAATATAAAATTCTATTTCAATCAGTCTCTCCATGCAATCACAAACAATTTGAAAGACAAACACATTATGCATCAAAATGACTGTTAACCAACTAAAATTGTTCAAAGATTTGTTACAATTAACTTTCCTCTTCCTCCGTCACAATATGAATAAAAAACAATATAATGAGTGAAATAAAGATAACAAAAAGATAGAACAATAGTATAAATCATGAAATAAAAGATGTACATATCTCTCTCCATTTTCATCATCGTGATCATCTTCCTCACTTGGAATGATAACACTGTTGTTTGCAAAAATATGTTTTGATCTAGGGTCGCATCTTAATACGAAACACCAATCCCTATCCAACACATCTAGGTAAAAAAAAAATTGGTTGCATTGTTTTGGGAAAACATAAGGCTCCTTAGATTCATCCCGCATATTTCTAGAGTTGATACATATCATCCCACTATCATGATCTTCCTTTACATTATTCCAATCAAATGTGTCCCACCACTTGCACCTAAAAATAATACATTGGAAAGAAGAGAAGTCCACTCAAATGATCTGTTGTATCTTTCTAACGTAACTTAACTTCCCCCGTATTAGGTTTTGATCGCAGTGGCTAGCATGACTATATTGGTCGAACTCGACTTCAAATCCACATTGTTGTGTCATGTGTCCACCATCGGCATCCTTTGTGCGAAAATGATTTCCATTTTCCCACATAGATGTGAACAAATGCACCTATAAAAAAGTGAAAAAATCAAAGTGTTATGTGTCTTATAACTCGACCAATAAAATATAAAAAATATATGTTACAATTCAATGTTGAATTATGAAGTTAAAACTGTACAAATAGATTATTACCGAGTTGCTTCACCCAATCCCTATGTTTAGTGCATCCTCTTCAGGACGCAGTTAAAGCCCGAATGCACTGTATTTCTCTATGGCTTGGTTAACAACCCAATTGTTCGAGTATGTCATTGGAATATTTTATTTTAAATGATCAGGATAAGGCATGCTTCTACCATTCAACCATATGAATTATTTCATGTCACTATCCCATTTCCTCCTCTTCTGTTCACACAATGTGATGCATGAATTTGTTTCCTCTGAATTCTAAATAATGAATTTATTGATGGCATCAATTTATAAATCCGTTGATCTATATATTCATGAAATCAAACATACATATAGTACGTATGAGATCAAAATATACATTATGAAGTTTAGTGTGAATAGTTTATGTCATCCCCTAGCATAGGGATAACTAAGGAGATTATGTCTCGAGGCCCACAGGTCCTAGACATGGAGTACCGAGAGCCATATTGACTTTAGCCTCACCTTGGAGGGCCCATATTTCATCTTCAATGGCTCCACCTTGTCAGCAACAAAAAAATCCATCCCATCGGCCTAGTCCTTCAGCTGCAGTAGGTCTTTCTCCATGAGGTAATGAGTCTGGGTACCATGGTATGTGTCACTCTGATTCTCAAAACATTTGAATATGTGCATTTAATTCTTTTTACTTCTGAGGTGTACCTGGACCTTATTCCTTTCTACTTGTCCATGCCTTGGGGGAATGAACAGATGCCCTAGAAATTTGGTTCCCATAGGGTTTGAGTTTCCACTTGGTGGGTTCATGAAAGGTCATCGTCCATTCCCACCATACTTATCACTTTTCATCTTTTTCCCTCTCACCCATCCCCTACATTGGTTTGAGCATTGGGTTTGATAACCTAGTAAAGGGTTGTACCTTACCTTGTTGGAAGAAGGGGCTAAAGGCCCATAGGGTAAAAGTAGCTGGCAAAAGATAAAATACAAAGAAAAAAATCTTCAGATGCTTCACTCGGGGATCCCCGGGAAAGAATTAAAAGGCTTCTCAGCAAGAAACAGAGGGACCCATACAGTAATAAAATCAATACCTAGTTGGAGGATAGGGGGTCTCATCATGAGACAATCTATTAAGTCCATGGGCATGTAGCAGTATGACACTAACATTCAGCTCGTCACCATGCCAGGGTAGTGGCTCTTGGTGGCATAGCCAAGAGAAAGGGGGTCTCATCACAATCCAGGATTCTCATCTCCGTGAAATGATTGTGGGTAACATTTTCACCACCGGTAACCAAGCCAGGGAAGTGTCCCCTAACTAGTCTCTTGAAAGAAAAATCAATAAGATAAAAATATAAAAGGCATTGATTGGACTTGCAAGCATTTTCATCCACGAGAAGGTGTAGCTCACCCTCTTCAGAGGCACCCATAGGAAATCCATGCATTCCCCTGTCGTCACTACACTCATTGCTCAAACATCACTACACCACCTCATCCACTTGCATGGCTTGGATCTGTCTTCATATGGAAACATTCCATGTCGAATGAGAATTAGCCTAGTAGGACCTCCTGACATCCTCTCCAAACTTGGATTGTATAATATCATAACGTCTTTGAGAACTTGTATGGGAAAAGAGGGTTTTATGCACATGTTTAGATAGCTTGATTATTAGATGTGATTGACATTTCTATGATCCCTATGAGTTATGAGCCCATGGAGGGCGTACTTGTTGTTTTTCCAGGGCCACACCTGATAGACAAGTACACATGGGGAGATGATTATATCGAACCTCCATAGGGATAAAATCCCACCAGATGGATGTTGAGACCCCATGTAGGGGTAGACATAGGTCAGAGGATTTCACCTAAGAGAGAGGAGGTCATTCCACCAGAGACAGCGTAGAAGGCTTGGACCTAGGGGGGTCTTTCCCTCCTACTATGATATTGGCCTTGAAATTCCCATGACATCATCTCTATGACCCTTGATTCCACCCAACGTTTGATGGACACTTTGGAGGTAGTTTTGTGCCAAGTGACACGTGTGGCTTGATCCAGAGGCCTTGGGAGGCCTAACGTTTTGCACTTGTAAGCCAACGTTTCACCAGAGAGGCCTAACATCACTCTAAAAGGGTATGAAATCACCTTTTATGCTTGATTTAGGGTTTTAATTTGTCATTTTATGTAAAAACTAGTTATTACATGTAAACTGGCCATGTCGGCCTTTTTGACCTAATTATGGTCATTGTAACTGTATAAATAAGTGGAAAATCTCTCTTATTTTTCATCAAATTTCATTAACACTTAAGGGAGGTCTAAAATTTGTGCCATAATTAGGGTTTCTTGGCTGAAATTTGGTGCACACTTCTTGAAGGAGGCTATTTTTTGTGTGTTTTAGCATTTTTCTTAGTGGAAGTATTCAACTAGGCCTATTTCTAGATGATTCTTGATGAATGTAAGTAAAATTTATGCAATTATTCTTCATTGAATGGTTATAATGTATTTATATTGAATTTATTCTAAGATTATGAAATTTCTAGCTTAAAACCCTAGGAGGCTAAATCACATGTTATTGTTCTTGCCTTAATAACTTTCACCTACTAGATTATGCTAGAAACACTATTTTCTTGAAGCCTTGTTCTAAGAGTGACGACCTCCCTTCCCCACTCCTCAGAGGACGATCGCTCTCACCAGGACCTTCTCTAACGTTGGCCCGAAGAGATAAAATTCCCTTTAACTCCCTTGTCGAAAGTTCTTTACCCACAACAATTCTCCACTGATCTCACTTCCAAATCGGGAAATCGGAATTCGCGATATCGCGAATTTGATGCTCGCATAGTTTATGCCTCACAAGTCCCTGAAATCTGACATGGGTCAATCATTGACTTTATCCCTTATATTATCGGAGTTTTCCCTATCAGGATATCGCTACTCGCGATGTCAACACTTGAAATTGTAAAACTCCAAACCTCGATTTGTCGACCCTCCGATACAATGCCACCTGTACTCCACTAACTTTCGGGGTCCCACGCTGCCACGTCACCTTCGGGATATCGCGGATCGCGAATCCGACCTACAAGTGTTCTGTCTCGTCGAGATCCCTGATTCTCCGAACCCCGATTTGATGGGATTCCTTGACATGCGTCCCCACGATTAACGGTTGTGATCCCCTCGAGATATCGCGGATCACGATATCGTAACTCTCGTCCTAATGGCTTGGTACTTCAACTCCCGATGTACCGATATGCGATGGCACGTGCAAATATAATGGTTCCCATGAACCCAGATCGATGGTGCTACTTCCTCCTGAGCTTTGAACTTCAAAATGCTCGCACTGTAATCTCTGTGCACCTTTGCAAGATATGACAGTCCTCGGTTTCTCGTGGAATCTCTCCAGGAGATTTCAACCATCCATTTTGTCCTCTGATATTTCTTGCGAGACGAAACAAATGCTTCCTTCGCTAAGACTTGTTCAAACACTCGCCAACCTGTGGAGCTTCTCTCGGTGTTCCACAACAATCCTGCAATTCTCCTCCAGCGAACTGTAGGCCTATTCCTCCTGAGCTTGTCTTCGCTTCACGAGTCTCTATGAAGACTTGTTGCACACACTCCTTGTGGCAGATCTTCGAACACGACCAAGTGTTGAAGCTTCCTCGACCCTGCACGCTCGCCTGCAGCAGCAGTCTTAATTCCCCATTTCTCAGAATTGCAATCCTGAGTCTTTGTCCGACCTGTGCACGCCTTGCATGTCTCCGACGCCGAATCTGCACTTCCGGGATGAATGGAAACAAAAGCTAGCCCTAAGTAAACCCTGCAGTCATGCACTCCTTGCGGACAAATTCAACTGCACTCCTTGCAGGAATTCTCTGGTTCACTTAGAGAAACAATTGAAACTCATTCACTCATTCTCTCAGATTTCTAATCAATCATGAAATCACATACACAACTTATCAAAGCAAGTGCATAACCAGAAGCAAATACTCATAAGCATAATATCAACAATACACAGAGAATAACACAACCATGGAATTGAATCAAAGCTTTCTATTAATTCAATATCTATACATTGTGGTTCTACACACAATTTCTCTGCTTGCTCTTCTCTTCTGAATGCTGCTAATAATACAATGATACAAAGGAGGGTGTCTATATCCATTCACCCTCACGAATCTCTAAATTGTCTATTCTAGAATTAAAATCCTATCTACCTGCATTAAATCTAATAAATGCCTTCCTATCTACTAAGGACGAGAGCTTAAAGTCTCAAGGTCCCATTTACAATACAAGTGCGCTTCTTTATGAAATGACTTCATTAAAGAGCGGCGTGACAACTTTCAATTATTTCAAAATGCATGCTGGCACTGTCCAGCTGTTTCTTCTCAATGTGCTGGCTCGCTTGATGAGTGAGCGATGCTCCTGCATCAAAGAGCCTTTCCATTGCAACAACCTATCATATTTTTCTTCATCTAGCCATCATTTACTTCATCTTTGAGCTAAAGAAGGAGGAAAACCGCTAGGGCCTAGGGTTACCTACTTCCTAGTGTCCATTTCCCCCCTAGGGTCTAGTGATTGGATCCTTGGGATACCAACACTTCAATCATTAGCCTTATTGTCTCTACCTCTCTTATTATCAATTTTTTCATTCAATATTTCCACTGCTAAAAGAGACTCCATTTACCCTAAAATGCATTGATCTAATCCTTGCACTTGAGTGATTGATAAAAAATACTCTCGAAACCTTTACCTTAAGCTCTCTACTAACTCTTCCTAACCCTAGAATAAGACTAATCTACTAACCTACTTGTTTTTTTTTTACAAAAGTAAGCTACAACCATTTATTGAAAAATTAAAAGAACGTAAAATCAATTGTAAAGTTGATTTATACACTGCCTGATTTGCTTCCGACAAATGCTAGTACTTAGCTGTTGTTGAATAGTTATTATTGGTCATTGTGAAGCCATTTCAAGGCTTTTATTGTGAATAAATCATATCATAAATATTTCTGCAATAAAATTATGTTTACTTCATCATATATAAACTATTGCTTTTATTCATAAAGTCCATGATTTTATGACGTACTAACAACAATTTGTACTTGCAAAAGATATATTTTCTTGTTGCTTTGTTTTGGGCAGGTACATCTTAATACTTCACTACTTCATTGGTTAAAACCCTGGTACTTTATGATCAATGTGAGTTGTGAGAGGGGATATTTTAATAGACACTTTAACCCTTGCCTTCTCAAACCCCCAGGTCATCGGGGACGTCTCCCCTGGGCCATCAACCCTAAATAGAAAGAGGTATCATGTTGAGGTGAAAGTGATAGGCTAACCTCTTATTACACCAATTTGTCTTCTCTTAAACTTTTTCTTAGGAGTAATTAAAAATTGAGAGATAACATTTTGGCGCCACTGTCGAGGAACACTGAGTCAATTCTCCTCAAAGACGACACTTTTCGATAAGCCTTTCCTCAAAATCCTTTACTTTGCACATCTTACCTAGCAAATCCACTGAGGGTGATCCCCTCATCCCTTTGATATTTTTAAGAAAATTATTTGGCGACTCCACTAATGACAAAACCAACCATGACTTCTCAATGGGACTTGAAAAACTTCAAACCTTTAGACATGAGTAAAATCCTGGGATACCCTCGAGAAATGCCCCCAAAGTATGAGAAATGAATCCCTAGATTCACTAGTAGTGACGTGGAGAGAGTCAACTATCACATGGGTGATTTTTGGGATTTCTTTCAACTCCATCCTATCAGTGATGATGCTAAATATTTGGCAACGAAAATTTTCTTTTCCACTCTTCATGAAAATGCTAGGAAATGGCATAAAAATCTCCCTGATGCTAACATCACATCTATGGACTAGTTAGAAAAAACCTTTCTAAAAATATGGGGTATTAAATTGGAAGATATCCAAATGTGACTGAAAAGACTCAACTATATAAAACAAACTGAGAATGAGACTATCATGGAATTCCAAGATAGGTTTGAGAACTTGCTATATCAGATTCCTAGAAGCCATCATCCTGGAGACAAGTACCTTGTGTATCTCTATATCAATGCACTCTTAGTGCATTTAGGGTTCCTCCTCAATAAAAAGGGGCCAAAAACAATCGATGATTCCTATTACATGGCCATGCAAATCGAGGAGAATGTATCTTTTTCCAATAGAAAACACATATTTTCTCTAGGAACCAAAGTTGACGACCCCAAAGGTACCCCAGATACCCTTAGTCTAGATATATTACTTTCCCTTGAAATATTTTAAAGAAGGGAAAAAGTCATCAAACAACAGGAGGTTGAGGAGAGTTATCTTAATGAGTTTTTCCAATACAATGAGGAAGGGAAAGAATTTACTCATGCTTCTACCGAATATAACAAACATGTGGTTAAATAGAGAGAGCCTAAAGATATCAAACATGATGATGACGTATCGATATGTGCTCCTCCCTCTAATGAATCCATCCACGAGCCTATTCCTCCTACACAAGAAGAAGAGGATGAGGTTAGTCACTTTCCTTTTCAGTTTCTTGATAATGCCTTATTTTATGATTCCGAGAGGGAACTTATGATTCAGAGAGGGAACAAGAAAGGGAACCTTTGAACAAGACAAACCCTCCTTCTTATAAATTTGAAGATGTAGAAGCAAGTCTTCCATTTGATGAAGTTATCCAAATAATTGAAGCTCCTGCACAAGAAGAAGTAAGAAAGGTGAGTTCTTTCCATTTCCAAATTTTTAATGATTCTTTATCTTATGATGTGGAAAGTGAAGAAGTGTTTGATGTTTTTACCACTTCATGCTATAATGAATATATTGATTTTGTTGATAATATTAAAGAGTTCATACATGTCGAGAAGCATAATTGGGATGTGATTGGATATGGTGGGGATCCCAATTATGACATTGAAAGTCATGTCCAAAAGTTTCCTTTACCATTATCACATGAAGTTACTAAGAAATTTGACATTTGGAAACAAGGACATGACATGTTTACAATTTTTTTTCAGACACCCAAGGATGACATGATGCTATGGTCTCCTAATAATTTTCGGTCATACCTTGAGGACTTTGATGATTGTTCCTTTGAACACTTGGATTTATTATATGAAGAAAATTATCAACCATAGTTGTGATAAGATATTGATAAGAGAGAGGAATTTTCTTGCCTGAAGTGGGATACTTGTGATAAGATTTTCCACCTCCCTTTTATTATTTTACCCTGCTATGTCACTAAAGGTATGGTTTGGAAACATGTCCCTTATCCAAAGTTTTCTGTAGGAAAATAAATACTTTTGGAATTTAGGGGAAGGTTGAGTACCTTAAGAAGAAGCTTACTATCACAGTCTTCTAGCTTCCACTTAAGAAATTGTCAGTCATCCTCAGGGTTCTTTCTAGTCCCTTCCCAGGCCTTGGATTGTTAAGACGTCCAAGGTAGCCAACCTTCAGACTCTTTGAGTTAGCCTATTGAACCTTTGACTTTTCACGATCCCTTTCTGAGATGGATTGAGAACTTTCCTGAGAGTATCACTTGGAAGCATTTTTTCCCTCCCACCCACCTCCATGAGCTAGACTTTATGATTCCCAATGATAAAATACATTCTCTAACTCATGCTATTTTTTTGCTTGACTTGTCATTGTTTTGGTTTATGATGAAGCGCAGAGGCAGGTATTATGATACATTTCTAGGATAGTTTCACTAGATATTTGACTACACCTAGCATTCAACCAACAGGTAAGTAGAGGTAAGCAGGTAGGCAGTTTCATTCATTGTATATACCATCTACATTTCATGCTAGAGTAGTTGTATTTCCATTTGTATATATGATTGCTTACTTTCATTTCCTGTACCATAAATGAGCCAGGGGTGATATCACCACCCCAAATGATTACAAATGATATTTTGTTGAGATCAAGTAAGTCACAGGTCATGCCAGAGATGATGAGGTTCTCATGTGCTCTACGATGAGCACATGTCCCCAAGTTGGAGCCACATGTTATCCCCTAGCCTAGGGATAACTAAGGAGATTATGTCTTGAGGCCCACAGGTCCTAGACATGGAGTACTGAGAGCCATATTGACTTGAGCCTGGACTTGGAGGGCCCTTCTTTCATCTTCAACACCTCCACCTTGTCAGCGTCAACAACATCCATCCCATTGGCTTGGTTGTTCAGCTGCAGTAGGTCTTTCGCCATGAGGTAATGAGTTCGGGTATCATGGTATGTGACACTCTGATTCTCAAAACATTTGAATATGTTTGTTTAATTATTTTTACTTCTGACGTGTGCTTGTAACTTATGCATTTCCACTTGTCCATGCCTGGGGGGAATGAAATGATTCCCTAGCAAGTTGATTCCCATAGGGTTTGAGTTTCCATTGGGTGGTTTCATGAAAGGTCATCGTCCATTCCCACCATACTTATCACTTTTCATTTTTCTCCCTCTCATCCATCCCCTACATTGGTTCAAGCATTGGGTTTTCCAGGGTAGGAAAGGGTTGTACCTTACCTTATGGGAAGAAGGGGCTAAAGTCCCAAAGGGTAAAAGTAGTTGGAAAAAGATAAAATCCAAATAACAAAACCTTCAGATGATTCTCCCAGGGATCCCTGAGAAAGAAATAAAAGGATTCTCAGAAAGAAACATAGGGACCCATAAAATAATAAAATCAAGACCTAGTTGGAGGATAGGGGGTCTCATAACGAGCCAGCCTATTAGGTCCATGGGCATGTAGCAGTATGACACTACCATTCAATTTTTCACCATGCTAGGGTAGTGGATCTTGGTGGCATAGACAAGACAAAGGGGGTTTCATCACGATCCAACCTTCTCATCTCCATGAAATGCTTGTGGGTAATATTGTCACCACTGGTCACCACACCAGGGCAGTGTCCCCTAACTAGTCTCTTGAAAGAAAAATAAATAAGATAAAAATATAAAAGGCATTGAATGGGATTGGAAACATTTGCATCCACGACAAGGTGAAATTCACCTTCTTCAGAGGAACCCACAAGAAAGCGATGCATTCCCCTGTCATCACTTCACCCATTGCTAAAACATCCCTACACCACCTCATCCAATTACATGGACTGGATTTGTCTTCACCTAGAAACATCCCATGTCCAATGAGAATTATCCCAGTATGACCACCTGACATCCTCTCCAAACTTGGCTTGTATGATAGCATAACTTATTTGAGAACTTGTCTCAGAAAAGGGGGTTTTATATACATGTTTAGACAACTTGATTATTATATGTGATTGACATTGATATGATCTCTGTGACTTATGAGTCCATGGAGGGTGTACTTGTTGTTTTTGCAAGGCCACACCTGACGGATAGGTACACATGGGGAGATGATTATATCAGACCTCCATAGGGATAAAATCCCACCAGATGGATGTTCACACCCCAGTGAGGGCCAGACACATGTCAGAGGCTTGCACCAAAGAGAGAGGAGGTCGTTCCACCAGAGACAACCTGGAAGGACTAGACCCAGGGGGGTCTTGCCCTCGTACTATGATGTTTTCCTCGAAATTCCCATGACGTCACCTCTGTGAGCCCTGACGTCACCCAACATTTGATAGACACTTTGGAGGTAGTTGTGTGCCAAGTGGCACATGTGGATTGATCCATAGGCATTGAGATGCCTAACTTTTATCTCTTGGAGGCCAATGTTTCACCAGAGAGGCCTAACATCACCCTAAAAGGGAATGAGATCACCTTTTTTTCTTGATTTAGGGTTTTAATTTGTCATTTTATGTAAAAACTAGATATTACATGTAAACTGGCCATGTCGACCTTTTTGACCTAATCCTGGTCATTATAACTGTATAAATAAGGGAAAAGTCTCTCTTATTTTTCATCATGTTTCACTCACACTTAAGGGAGGTCTTAAATTTGCACCCTATTTAGGGTTTCTTGGCTGAAATTTGGTGCGTACTTCTTGAAGGAGGCTATTTTTGGTCTGTTTTAGCATTTTTCTTTGTGGAAGTGTTCAACTAGGCCTATTGCTAGATGTTTCTTGATGAATGTAAGTAAACTTTCTGCAATTATTCTTCATTGAATGGTTATAGTGTATTTATATTGCATTTATTCTAAGATTATGAAATTGCTATCTTAAAACCCTAGGAGGATAAAGCACATGTTATTGTTCTTTCCTTAATAACTTTCACCTACTAAATTATGCTAGAAACCCTATTTTCTTGAAGCCTTGTGCTAAGGGCCTTTCCATTGCAACACCCTACAATATTTTTCTTCATCTATCTGTCATCTACCTAATCTTTGAGCTAAATAAGGAGGAAAACCTCTAGGGCCTAGGGTTACCTACTTCCTAGTGGCCATTTCCGCCCTAAGGTCTAGTGATTGAAGCCTTGGGATACCAACACTTCAATCATTAACCTTCTTGTCTTTGTCTCTCTTATTATCAATTTGTTCCTTCAAGATTTTTGCTGCTAAAAGAGACTCCATTTACCCTAAAAAGCACCGATATAAGCCTTGCACTTGAGTGATTGATAAAAACTACTCTCAGAACCTTTACCTTAAGCTCTCTAATAACTCTTCCTAACCCTAGAATAAGACTAATCTACTAACCTACTTGTTTTTTTTACAAAAGTAAGCTACAACCATCTATTGCAGCATTAAAAACACATAAAATCAATTGTAAAGTTGATTTATACACTGCTTGATTTGTTTCCGACAAATGCTACTACTTTTCTATTGTTGAGTAATTATTCTTGGTCATTGTCAAGCCATTTGAAGGATTTTATTGTGAAGCAATCATCTCATAAATATTGCTTCTATAAAATTATGTTTGCTTCATCATATATCAACTATTGCTTTTATTGATAAAGTCCATGGTTTTATGAAGTACTAACAACAAGTTGTACTTGCAAAAGATATATTTTCTTGTTTCTTTGTTCTCGGAAGGTACATCTTAATACTTCGTTACTTCATTGGTTAAAAACCTTGGAATTTCTGATCAGTGTGACTTGTGAGAGGGGATATTTTCATAGTCACTTTAACCTTTGCCTTCTCAAACCCCCAAGTCATCGGGGACGTCTCCCCTGAGCCATCAACCCTAAATATAAAGAGGTATCCTCTTGAGGTGAAAGTTATAGGATAACCTCGTGTTATGCCAATTTTCTTCCCTTAACCTTTTCCTTAGGAGTAGGTACAAATTGAGCGATAAACATTATTATGTAGAAATTTGACAAACGATAAGTCACTTACTATTTATCAAGCATCTTTTTTTATTTTTTTGGAGAAGCCCCCCTTCTCTTTTGTCTTCATCCCTTTTGTCATCCAAAATAACCACACCTGGTGTGTTTTCGATATGCTTGATGTACTCACTATGATAATAGAAAGAATCATATGACATGTACCCCTCTAACATAGACCCCTTGGGTTTTTCCCTTTGTCGAACAAATCCTTTCAATTTATTCATGTACCTCTCTAAGAATAGTTTGTCTAACAAATCCTTTCAATTTATTCATGTAACTATCTAAGAATAGCATCCAATGACACAACACTTCACCATCAACCTCATCCACTAGGTGAATTAGATGATGAACATGTAAGTCCATGAAACTCGTTGAGAATTTCCTTCTCTAACATACAAACAATATCCTATCTCTTTCCTATACAAATATTGAAATATTGTTTTCATATAAATAAATCAATAAAATGTAATTTACCAGAGAAAACTCCTAACCCTGGATAATCATATTTGGTGTAAGCACATATGCCATACAATGTAAAGCTCCTCTCTATTTTGATGGGTCTTGATACATCGTATACGTGTATCCCTTCCCATAATTCATCCAATTCATCTACCAATGGTTGTAGTTACACATTCATATTCTTGACTTGTCTTCTACCAGAGACTATAAGAGCCAACATAATATGTTCATTCTTTACAGAAAACCATGGGGGGTTATTTTTATTAACCACTACTACAATCCAAATATAATAGTTGGTGTTTTGGAGGGAACATGGGTTGACACCATAAATGGATATGCTAAGTCATAGAATTCGTACTTCATTCTTGAATTTTTTTGGCTATGTATCCTCTATATGCTTCGTGGTTATTGAATCTATTGTGATTCACATAACTCCTGATTCACTTCTGTGTGAGGCATGCCATCCCTGCAACATAGCTAATTATTTGAAATGAAAGAGCCTTTTAATCATTGGGATTATAAGCATTGGCCTCAATATCATTTGAAGAGGACCAGATGATCTACCATTTATATTTAATTTATGGTACCTGTCATGCCCACATTTCAAACATATCTCTTTTTCTTCATATTCTCCTCTATATAGAATAAAATCATTCATACATGAATGATATGATATGTACTGAAAACGCAACATTTTCAACATCTACTTTTCCTCTTTTCAGCTACCAAGAAATACATTATCACTCGGAAGAACCTTGTCTTTGAATAACTTGTAGTTAGTGGGAAATATAAATGTACAATGTCATTTAAGGTTCATAAAGTCAACCATTTTTAATATTGATTGTGTTACACAATTTATCAAAATATAAGGGAATTGACAGTTAGTTACCTCAATATTGTCGAGAAACATGTGTTTGACATGCCAAACTTTTCTTTCAAATTGTACAATAACATTGATGTCCTCAACTGGGTAGACTTTGACCATCTAGGTACAAACAAAGGGGTGGTGGAAGCATATTTCAGGCTTTCGAAAAACATATCAGTGATATGAGAATCATCCACTAGCTCATCGTTCTGGAATGCATCTAACAACATTGTCACCATGGCAGTCGTATCCCATAAATAATCATCAATACCAACCTCTATTTGATTGAATCCATTGCCAACCTGTAAAGAACTACTATTGTTGTATTTATTACTAATTGGTGAACATGGACGTAGTGAGAATTGAATAGGTGGTTGATTCAACCATTCTTGGTATGCTTCCTCTCTGAGTTGTGTTGTTATTGCAACCTTCTCTCAAGTTTACATTGTAGTGGGGTGCAACAAAAGAAGATAGGTAGGTTGCTCATCATCAAAATCTTAATTTCAAAAATATTGAACATTAATACATCAATGATATTAGTAAGCACAATGCAATTGGTTTGTTCAAATTACATTATACCAAACAATTATTACCATCACTAACCCAGGATTGTGGCTCGAAGATGGCATGTTACAATTGGCAAGGTAAAGCAACTGTCCATTTTCATCTACCAATTTCTTGTGGTATCTTTCTTCTGATAAGAGCTTCTGACATTTTTGAATTGGTGGAACATTTTTTGCATCTGAACTCGATTCTCAATCAGAATCCTAGAAATTTGGATACATTTTTATTCAGATTGACATGGATAAAAAATAAATTCAATTAGATAATCAAGATATAAATAAAATATGAACTTATTGGAGATGGAAAGGGAGACCTCCATCCTCCGAGATGGAATTTGATCAATATGGAACAAGATGGAATTTGAATAATTGACCATTTGATATTATAAGTTTTTCTCCCTGCATTTGAGCAAAATCAACAATAATTTTTTAAGAATAAGATGAATTCAAGCCAAAAATGTATACTATGAAGTACTAAAAGTGATGTGGATGCATCCTAAAAGATAATTGAAGATGGATATACTATATATGTGCAAATAAAAATTCATATGATGTTTAAATCATAATGGTAAGTTTCTTTAAACAAAACACTCCGGTGCATCTATAACAATATAAAGCATTGGGTCGTTTAATTACCAACAATATCGATTCTCAAAATTTCAAATAAATAAAAAATAATTATATGATATCAGTCCTCCAAAAAATTTAGCGCATTGGTGCTTTGTCTAAAAAAATGCATCGATGCGTTATGTTGATAAACACACTGATATTTCGAAAATTTTTAAAAAAATGCAACTTTGTTTTTTTACAATTGAAACATGAGTGGGAATTTATTTTCCGAAAATCTAATTTCATAAAGTCCTTTAAATAGTAAGAATTTATTCACTATTTCATTATTTTTCCAAAATTTACAAGGGAGAGATTTGTAAGAGAGACATACTAGGGAGCATTGTGGAGTGAAAAAATACTTTGAAACAATAGAATTATTCAAAAGATTCGAATTTGAAGGGTATCATGACTCACTCAAAACCCTTTTGGAGCAACAAAATTATTCAGAAGATCATAATTGGAAAGGTTAGTGATTCACTCAAAACTCTGCATAGTAAAAATTTAAAATTTTACTGTTTATTTTAATAATAAATATTTTTACAATTTCTATCCCTATTTAGACTTAATTAAAATTGAGAAAAAAAAAATCATACTAACCTTAAGCCCTTGCTTCTTCTTACTTATTTGACTTTAAAATTTTATCTTAGGGTTTAACTCTCTCTATCACTTCACAACTAGGGATTTTCATTTTAGGCATTTTAAATTTAATGGGTTTGTGTTTATATATATAAGGTAGCTGACATGTGATGCAAGGGTACCACTTATTGCATCAGACCCAAAACCTCTTGGGCCCAATTTTATTTTAAAAACAATTTTTGGTTATCGATGCACTTATTTGACTATAACACACTAGTGTGCTCACTAATAAAGCGTACTGGAAACACTATAACATAATTTAACAAAAAAAATCATTCATCGATGTGTATTTTTTTTCGTTCATGGTATTATTTTTTTTTTCATTTTTAACTCTAGTTGTGGTGTTGTTATCGATACATATCACACCATTGTAAGTCATAATTTTAAAAAAATAAAAAATTTCTTGTTAGCATGTTTCCTATATCAAACACACTCGTGCTTTCAAACTATTAAAGTGCACCAAAATCCAATTATTTTTTTTTGCTAAAAATTATGTGATTTATTTATAAAATATATTTAATAGCTTATGTATTGAATGTTACAGGTTGAATATTCATAAAACAAAACATGTGATAATATTTCAAGTAACAAAAAATATAATTGACACAATGATAACACATCCAAAAAAGTAAAAAAGACAAGTTCTTTGTAAATTCTATACAAAATTAATATGTTTGAACTATATGTAACTTTAACTAATATATATTTGTTAGTGTGTGTCATGTAGAGCCACAAAATGATGAAGCTCGATAAGATTATTTTTTATCTAAGTGCAGAATAGTGTAAAAGTTTGATGGAAAAATTGCAAAAGGATGAATCAGGTGAATGAAAAAATACTATTCAATATGAGTTCTCTTTTGAATTTTCATTAATAATATACTTAAGAATATTATTTAACATGTTTCAAACAATATATTAATTCACATATGTTTAATATTCTACAGGGACCAACAACGAAGGAATGAAATTTTGTGATAAGAAAATAAAAATTATAGAAGATGTAAATGATGATGAATTGGTCCTTAGCTCATCTGGAGTGGTGTTGAAGGTTAATGAAAGGAGAAAAACATTTTACAAAACTATGAGGGATATAGTGTGTTATCACCATAACAATTCGGTATGGACTACAAATTTCAGATTTAGCAGAGGGCTAAAGTAGCGTAGAGATACAACATGATTTGGAGGACTGGGCTACATATGGCGGAGAAGGGACAATATAGCAGAGGCGCAAAAGGTGGGGCCCGATGGACCATAGATCATGGAGCTGCCCAGATCAAATACCATGACCCATATCAGGCAATGAAATAGCACGAGGTTTAATTATGTGAGAGAGGGCTAGGGAAAATACCACGGTTTATTTTCCTGGACACGTGGTGACACCAGAGGTACATCGGGGCGAAACGTGGTCTACTCAAAACCATTTTTTCCAACCCCCGATATCAGAAGTTGATGGTATTATCACCTGCTAATCTACATTTTATTTTTCCAAAGAAGCTTGTCCTTGTGTTATCTTTCCACTCATATTTTAATATTTTTCCACCAGCTCCATCAAGCTCCCATCACCTAAATCCTTCACCCAATGGATCATCCAAAATGGTCATGTACTCCATGAGTAAAAAATTGGCAAATATCCCAAGCCTATACCTAGCCTTAATTATTATCTAAATCCCTTAGTTCCACCACTTCATTCATTTTTACCCTTATATTCATATTATCGTTGAAAATAAAAAATATTCCTTTTATTAAGCACCCTAATCCTATCCACAAAGTCATGTGTTAAGGATCATATGCCCAAAGTCCTTAGAAAATAGAAAAAATGGGTTTATTATTATTAATATAAATATTTTTATATTAAAATATTTATATTAATATTTCATCCAATATTTAATTTATGGAATCACGTCAAATCATATCATGGGCACAAATCTCAATTTATAATGCGGAAAAGTCAAAGGTTGGATGGAGGGCACACATACATATAGAGGATTGAAATAGAAAGGAGGTTAATTATGTGAAGGTGCGCCAGGAAAAACTACTATGGTTTATTTGGTGGACACGTGTTTTTACATGGAGCACATTGGAGGTAAAAGCAATTTGGATTAAACCACTCCAGCCAAAGCCCGATATAATAAATGCACCATTTATCATATCTTTAATGTGCGACATTTTTCCAGGAGTGCATTTCAACAACAAATATGGAATTTCTAATAAATGAAATTCCTCCTCACCATGAAAAGGTTTTACGGAGGTAAGATTTAAGTTTTACAAATTAAAGACATTAACACTTATTTCCATGAAAATTATTTAAATGGGAAGATGAACTTGAATGAAGACTTGGATAATTATTTATCCAAAGATTTACAGAAGTAAAAGAAGAAGATAAAATGTATTTTACCAAAGACGGTAAACTGGAAAAAACACACAACAAATGTTTTTTCACAGTGAAATGGTAACAACAAATGGTTTTTACAATGAAATGGTGAATTGGGAAAACAGGACATGGTTTTAAAAACAACGGGCATGAATTAAATTATGGAAATTTAATTCTACAGGATAGAAAAATATTTGGGAATTATTTTTATTTCAAATATATTATTCCCAAATATTTAATGAGAATATGAATAAATGGGATTAAATTTGAAAGAGTATAAGTGACATTTCAAAGAGAACGTGACAGAGGAAGGAGATGGAGCGTCAGAGGAATCTACAGGGATCATGAAACATTTTTTTTTTCTGAAAACTGTCATTTGTAATCATTGTAGAAGCTGAACCATTTCATTTCAGTTATTGTAATCAGTTACACATTGAAGGAACTCGAATTGTATAAGTATTAGAGGTTATGAGTGTATTAATGATAGCCATAAGTGCAAGGGCACAATTAGGGTTGTTATGAACTTCATTGTAATTTTTCTGGGACTGAATTGAATACAAATGCAGAAGCATTTTGAAATTTTTATGAAAATGTTCTAATGGCTATTATATAAGTTTTGTCTTCCTTCATTGTTTGTATTTCCTATGTTATTTAATTCCATTTACATTTTCGTCTTTTTAAATTGGATAGTTAAAACCCCAKAATTCATCCTTTGATGCTCTCGATTGAAACAATTTAAACTGTGTGTATTTCTTCCTAACTAATTCAAAATTCATTTTATTAATKCTCTAATGTAGTTACTTGTTTTTCCCATTTCCTTTTACACTCTAAAAATATTATTTACAACTCAGATTCATTTCCTCATTTATCCTTTATCCTCTGGAGATTTCTATTGGCCAATTAATGTTTTCATTCATTTTCGGAATTTTGACTCCATAGCCCTAAGTGCCCCTCCTCTTCTTGGCCAACAACTTTATGAAAACCCCCCAAAACAAACCAAATCTAGCCACTGATTTCCATAGATATATCAAGTGACATCAGAGAGCTCTCTCTGAGTTGATAAGGCTAGTGTCTAGCTCTAAAGTAGGTTGAAACAATTACCTCTATCATTTGTCTATTCAGCCAGAAAAAATTTACAGAGTGCTAACGTTTTGGCATCGTTGTCGGGGACGAAATTGAAAATTTTTCCCTGGGAAAGAACGACATGGTTGAGGTCTAAGTTCTGAGAGAAGAAAAAACTTAGAAACATATTGGTTGTATCCCCGCTCTGGCGACTCCACACATCAAAAAATTAGTTTGAAGGTGATTCCACTGGTAGAAGAATCCAAAAGTTTAAATTTTCACTAGCGCCTCCACTCTCAATGCAGAATCCAACTTACAAAACATCATTGGCGACGCCACTGTCCAAAGATGAGTTCAATATTTGCAAGGTATGTTCCAATGAAGCGATCTCATATTCCTGGCTTTCCAAATCATATTCCTCACATAAATTGGCAAAAATATTTACCTAAATTCGAAGATTGAAAAGGAAATGATGTTGCTTTGCACTTGATTAGATTTCACATGCACATATGTAAGCTGGGGGTTGAATTTCATGTGGATTGTTTAAAAAAAATGTTTATAGATACTTTGGAGGGGAAAGAAATATTATGGTATGAAGGTTTAAAACCAGACAGTTTATACTCTCTTAAAGATTTCCATACAACATTCTTTAAGCATTATGGAGAATCTAATCCTTCATTCTTGGTGTTTGAAGATTGTTGTGAATTTTGTGAACATTTCATTAAGTACCTTGAAAATGTTTTTGGTAGTGAAGAGTGTATGAATGATGAAATCATAGAAGCCCTTTATGAATATTCATCCCAACAAAAAATAGTAGCCCCTCCTTTGGTTGAAGATGAAGCTGATCAAGAAATTGTTGTTAAAAGTCATTTTCCTTCTCCTGAACTTGATAGAGATATTCAACAAGATTTCCAGCAAGACAAAGTGTTTCAAAGTTGTCTTTCTTCCCCTATAAATGATGTGGTTGTTAAAATTATAAGTGGCCTAGACATGGATGAGGATTCTGAAACTACATCTATGGAGACTTAAAGCAATGAACAAACAAATGACATAGAGTTTCAGGAAAGAAACACAACAACGTATGCCATTTTTCAATCAGAAATACAAAAAGATAATGAAGAGGAAGTGGTATTATTCGATTCATTTGAAAATAATGTTTTTGAAAGTGCATCCATGGGAACTCTAGACTGTGAAATAGTGCATTCTATTAGCTTTTCACATTTGCAAGAAGGTTATGAACAAGAATTTATTTCCATTCGTTCATTTGAAAGTCAAAATGACAGTCCTCAAATAAATTTCTAGAAGTTTAATGAAACCAAATTAGAATTGTTTGATGAACAAGAGGATAGCCTTGATGCACATAATATGGATGTCACATTTGAAGATGTTCAAGAATGTATGAATATTTTTGTTGATATGCATGGAAGAGTAGACAAACCTGTTGCTCCCATTTCATTTGAAAATGTTCTTAGAACAGAAGAAATAGAGAAAAAACAACAAACACTTATGAAAGAGGCTTGTCTTTCTATTTTTTCTCATCAAGAAGAAATGATTTTTCATGGTTTTCAAGATCCTGTGGCCATACTATTACAATATTTAGTCAAGGAGGAATTTGTGTCATTCATAAGCTCATATTTTGGATTCTCTTTTTTCTTTCAGCTACCATCTTTTACATTTGTCTGCCAGCTTAAGAAAGATGTGAGCAAAAGAGAATCAGGAAGCCAATCACTTGATTGGCTACATTGGCACTTTAGGATGACTTGATTGGGTATTCATTTCAACATTTTTAGAGTAGGTAGGAGTGTGCGAATAAGCTTGCTGGTCAAGCATTTTTCAATCTAGATTTTCAGTATTGTGTATAATCAGTTTTCAACAGTGTATTCAGTGTTCAGTATCTAGTTAAGAGCAGTGTGCAGAATTTGGTTTTCAGCAAACACTGGTGATAGGTCGGAGCAAGGTAATTCGGTATGGACTAATAATTTCAGATTTAGCATAGGGATAAAGTAGTGTAGAGATACAACGTGATTTGGAGGACCGGGCTACATCTGGAAGAGAAGGTCCAATATAGCAGAGGTGTGAAAGGTGGGTCTTRACGGACCATAGATCATGGAGCGACCCAGATCAATGACCAAGACCCATATCAGGCAATGAAATAGTATGAGGTTTAATTATGTGAGAGTAGGCTAGGKAAAATACTATGGTTTCTTTTCGTGGATGCATGGCGACACCAGAGGTACATCAGGGAGAAAAGTTGTCTCTCAAAACCATTTTTTCCAACCGCCAATATCAAAAGTTGATGGTATTATCACTTGCTAATATGCATTTTATTTTTCCAAAGTAGCTTGTCCTTGTGTTATCTTTCTACTTAGATTTTAATAATTTTTCACCAGCTCCATCAAGCTCCCATCACCTAAATCCTTCACCCAATGGATCATCCAAAATGGTCATGTACTCCATGAGTAAAAAATTGGCAAATATACCAATCCTATACCTAGACTTAATTCTTATCTAAATCCCTTAGTTTCATCACTTCATTCATTTTTATCATTATATTCATATTCCCATTGAAAATAAAAAATATGCCTTTTATTAAACACCCTAATCGTATCCACAAAGTCATGCATTCAACCTCATATGCCCAAAGTCCTTAGAAAATAGAAAAAATGGGCTTATTATTATTAATATAAATATTTTTATATTAAAATATTTATATTAATATTTAATCCAATATTTAATTTATGGAATCACGTCAAATCATATCATGGGAACGAATATCAATTTATAATGCGTAAAAGTCAAAGGTTGGATGGAGGGTGCACATACATATCGGGGATTGAAATAGAGAGGAGGTTAATTATGTGAAGGCAGGCCGTGAAAAACTACTGTGGTTTATTTGGTGGAAACATGTTTCTACATGGATGACATCGGAGGTAAAAGAAGTTTGGATTAAACCACTCCATCCAAATCCCGATGTAATAATTTCACCATTTATCATATGTTTAATAAATGAAATTTCAACAACAAATATGGAATTTCTAATAAATAAAATTCCTCCTCACTGTGAAAAGGTTTTATGGAGGTAATATTTAAGTTTTACAAATTAAAGAAATTAATGCTTATTTCCATGAAAAAGATTTAAATGGGAAGATGGATGTGAACGAAGACTTGGATAATTCTTATCCAAATATTTACAGAAGTAAAAGAAGAAGATAAAATGTATTTTACGAAAGATGGTAAACTGGAAAAAACACACAGTAAATGTTTTTTCACAGTGAAACGGTAAATTGGAAAAGCATTACACTGTAAATGTTTTTTACGGGGAAATGGTAACAGTAAATGTTTTTTACAATGAAATGGTGAATTGGGCAAACAAGACATGGTTTTAAAAACCACGGGCATGAATTAAATTATGGAAATTTAATTCTACAGGATAAAAAAAATATTTGGGAACTATTTTTATTTCAAATATATTATTCCCAAATATTTAATGAGAATATGGATAAATGGGATTACATTTGAAAGAGTATAAGTGACATTTCAAAGAGAATGTGGCAGAGGAAGGAGCTGGAGCGTCAGAGGAATCTGCAGGGATCATGAAACGTTTTTTCTGAAAACTGTCATTTGTAATCATTGTAGAAGTTGAACCATTTCATTTCAGTTATTGTAATCAGTTACACACTGAAGGAACTCAAATTGTATAAGTATTAGATGTTTTGAGTGTATTAACGATAGGCAGAAGTGCAAGGGAACAATTTGGGTCATTCTCAACTTTATTGTAATTTTTCTGGGACTGAATTGAATACAGATGCAGAAACATTTTGAACTTTTTATGAAAAGATTCTAATGGCTATGATATGAGTTTTGTCTTCCTTCATTGTTTGTATTTCTGGTGTTCTTTAATTCGATTTACATTTTTGTCTATTTAAATTGGATAGTTAAAAGCCTAGAATTCATCCTTTGATGCTCTCGGCTGAAACAATTTAAACTGTGTGTATTTCTTCCTAACTAATTCAAAATTCATTTTATTAATGATCTGATGTAGTTACTTGTTTTTCCCCTTTCCTCTTACACTCTGCAAATATAATTTACAAATCAAATTCATTGCCTCATTTAGCCTTTATCCTCTGGAGAGTTCTATTGGCCAATCAATGTTTTCATTCATTTTCAGAATTTTGACTCCATAGCCCTGAGTGTCCCTTCTCTTATTAGCCAACAACTTTATAAAACCCCCCCAAAACAAACCAAATCTAGCCACTGATTGCCATAGATATATCAAGTGACATGAGAGAGCCCTCTTTGAGTTGATCAAGCTAGTTTCCAACTTTAAATTAGGTTGAAACAATTACCTTTGTCATTTTTCTATTCAACAACACAAAATTTACAAAGTGCTAACATAGTGGAACAAACATATAGACATACTTTCCACTTTCAATACATAAATCAATAAAATGATTCCAAGAACCAGGTTATATCTAAACTATATTAATCATTTCCAGATAAATGGTTAATGAGACCTATCATACTTCCAATAGAAAAAACATGCAACAAAAAAAACAAATCATTCAAAAAGTAATATTCCTAAAAACGATTATCTAGAATATGTGTATATTACTACAAAGAATTCATTTATTAATATCATTTTTTTTTTATATTTAGTGTTCATATATCAATATAAAAAAGTTTATTATCATGTTACTTTTTTCAGAAAGATTATGAAAATCCCAAAGGCCCAACGAGCTAATATCAGAAATATGCCAGTAGGAATGTCCAAAAAGATGTACAAGGAGATGTTCAAAGAAATGGACATAATTACATCACAGGAGGAGCCATCTCAACAACAACATGCTTCAAATGTATGAAATCATTGAATTTTTCTATTAGGTACATATAAATAAATAATTATCATTAAATATTAATTTTCAAGTATTTTCTTGGATAAAATAAAACAATATGAAACACATTCATCACATAAAACAGGTCGACAAGGAAGAAAATGGTTGATAGAAAAGTTTGTGAGTAATTGTTATTTCCTTATAACAACTTAAGATTTCATTTTTGTATATCTTAAGTTGTTTAACAACAACCATCCTTGAATGTCTTCAAATAGGTGCTAACATACAAAAAAGAGTCATCGGAAGAATTGATTGACAATGGGTTAAGTATGGGTTGTGAGTATATGTTTGTTGGATCATGTTGTCATTGATGCTAATGGTTTGATTGATTGATTTCATTGATTGATGTCAAGTGATTGATTGATGTCAAAGGATTGATTGATTGATGATTGATGTAATATAATATATATTGTCCTTGATGAGAATGCTGATGTAATATAATATATATTGTCCTTGATGAGAATGTAGCATAGATGAAGATGGATCAATGAGTTGTCATTGGATACATGATGAAGATGGATTAGTTTCATTGGTATATGATGCATTGTTGGAAAATGTACAGAATTTGGTTTATTTTCTATCATCATTGATAAGTCAAGACAAATGGATGTAGAACTCAAAGTGGTCCCTGATAGAATGTCCCTCATTGGAAGACGCTTTGGGGATTGAGTTATCCTAGAAGTTAATAGGTTGAGGACCCCTTTCTCCATTATTTTCATCATCATTGATAAGGTGCACAAATGGATGAACTCCAAAGTGGTCCCCTATGGTGGAATCCCTCACCTGAAGATGTTTTTCAAAGTAAGAGAACCCATGCTTAATTGTGAAGAATTAGATGAAGGAAACTGAATTTGTCGTGGAAACTATCCTAGATGTATAGTGATTTTCATTCCATTTCTCATGGTATGTAGAACATCACATAACTCCCTAGAGAGCTATGGCCATGAGGGTTGAGACCCTGTAGTTTGGGTAATGGACCCAAGTTTGTTTGATGGTAACGGTATGGCTATGATATTTTCGCATAAGCATTATTCTATGGATAGTACATGTCATACATTTCTGGTGGTGGCTGTGGAATGGCTCATAACTCCTCATGGTTTGAGAGTTATGGCCTTAATGGGTTGGAGGACCCTCACATGTCATCTAGAAGCCCCAAAAGGTCAAAGTAGTCAAAGTGGTTGGCGTACCAAAAGGTAAATAATAAAGTGAAGTGGATGAGTGTACTATAATTCAAAGTGAATACAAAATAAATTCATTTAAATAATAAATTTAATAGAGAAATTAAAGTGCCAACCCTAAAAAGGAAAGTGGGGCTATGACCTAGAAGATGTTTTAAGGAAGCTACTTGAGAGTATAAATAAGAGGCAAGGCTCATTCATTTTAATCACAATTGAGAATATTGGATATCTATAAGGTGTCTAAGGTAACCAAAGATATCCAACCCGAAATTCTGAGGAAAGATGAAGAAAATAAGGCCGAAATGTACAAAGGGGATAAATTATTTTGATCATTTAAGGTATGTTATTTATAGGTCATCTCACCCATTTTCTATAATTTTTTTCTATAATCCTTTAGACAGTGAAATTGTCATTCCATTGAGGAAAAATAATATCCATATATGTGGTAAGAAATTCATCTTATGGGTCAAGTTGTATTTTTTGAGTTACACTGGAAAATAGGGTTTGTGGCTAGTCCCTAAACTAGTCAAAATGTGTTTCGGAAAATGTCATAACTTCTTCATAATAGATCCACATTCAGTGAAACCAAATGTGTTAGTTAGGGTATAGTCTATAGTATGTTGTGTAACATTTTTAGATCATTTAAAGAAATATTTCATGTGGGGGAACACTCTACAAGGTCGCTCTCTAGAATAAGACATAATTCAACAAGGTATGCCATTTTTGCTATAACGCCTTTTCTGAGAGGTTCCAAGCAGTTCCACTTGGAGGAATTGCATAATACACACTGAATAAAATTGTGTATAATTTTCATATATTTATTCATTATAGGTACAAAGTTATGATTATTTCAAGTTGGGGTTATTAACTAATCCAAAACTAGTCATGGTTGAAACAAGCAGTTGATGAGTTGGCACATACATGACGAGTATAGTTGATGATTTTGGTACATATTGATGAGTCATTGTTGATGAGTATTTCACACATGATTGGTATATACTTGGTACATGGTTGGATGCACTTGTTTATGGTACATGGTGATTACAGGTTGTTTGGCACAGGTTGGTGCATGATTGATGCACTTGTTTATGTTGACAGATTGATATCTGTTGAGGATTGTTGCCTCATCTCAATTGGTTCTAAGAATGCAAGCTGATTCTTGCATATAGAGTTGGTTCTCTTGTAGAGTTGCACTCTATTTAATTGTTGCTGAAAAACCCCTGGATTGAAGTCCATAATAAAAAAAAAAATTGTACATACATCTTGTGTTCTTTGTGTTCCTTGTGGAGATGATTTGTTGATGAGATGTTGCTGATATATGTTGTTGATATGTATTCACATATAACTGATAATAAATGACAACAATGAGTAGTGAGAAAATGTTGAATGTTAACTAAGGATTTTTTTTTGTAAGAGGGAAGTTTGTTGGATTACTGAGAGGAGGGGTGAATCAATATTAACATAATTATAATTCTTTTTCTTCAAATGTTATATCAATGTAGAATTATTATTCAATAATGAGCAGTAATAAACAAACAATCACACACATACACAGTACACCAGTGTTTTACGTGGAAACCCAAATCGGGAGAAAACCACGGAATTATTTTTCTTATATGTCTTGAAGAATTACATTTATTGGAAGCACCAACTTCCTTTGTTTTCCAGTTGCAACTGGAA